>CAXASE010000047.1:0-211182 GCA_963971465.1 Lepidochitona cinerea
CTTCTTCTCGTTTTCTCCTCCAAACAAACAGTTACCGACTGGTTGAGTTCAGTTTGAAATCCCAGGGCCGCCCTGGATGAGGCTGGTTCAACACTGACAGAGATGCGTCGCCAAGCCAACCCCGATTGTCTACGTCACAAAGGTGATCAACTGGTAGATGTTTATAGTCATTCACATGAGTTTTTGTGACACAGGACAAAGTTACAACGAATGAGGGTCTGTGTTTAAGTACAACGGAATACAAATTTCTAAAGTAAGCTGATTTCATCAGGTTTCGCAATAGATCGCACGTTTGCCCAATATATGGTTGGTCGCTAAGGGCTTCCCACCTTAGCAACATACAGCGTCCGAGGGACGAGACTGAGATGCGCTACATTGCAACTCTGGTTTCTCTTCAATTCCACGTATAAATCTTTCGCCTTTTACTAAAGATTTCCGTGGGGAGGAACACTCAAATGAGTCTATAGACTATTTTTTGTCGTCCCGACTCTAATGTCGGGGCAATAATCTAAACTTAAAAACAGAACAAACTACCCCACTGCGCATGTGCGTTATTCTCCCTCTTCTCTCGACTGTTTGTTGTCTGCGCCTGCAACCTTCTTCTCGTTTTCTCCTCCAAACAAACAGTTACCGACTGGTTGAGTTCAGTTTGAAATCCCAGGGCCGCCCTGGATGAGGCTGGTTCAACACTGACAGAGATGCGTCGCCAAGCCAACCCCGATTGTCTACGTCACAAAGGTGATCAACTGGTAGATGTTTATAGTCATTCACATGAGTTTTTGTGACACAGGACAAAGTTACAACGAATGAGGGTCTGTGTTTAAGTACAACGGAATACAAATTTCTAAAGTAAGCTGATTTCATCAGGTTTCGCAATAGATCGCACGTTTGCCCAATATATGGTTGGTCGCTAAGGGCTTCCCACCTTAGCAACATACAGCGTCCGAGGGACGAGACTGAGATGCGCTACATTGCAACTCTGGTTTCTCTTCAATTCCACGTATAAATCTTTCGCCTTTTACTAAAGATTTCCGTGGGGAGGAACACTCAAATGAGTCTATAGACTATTTTTTGTCGTCCCGACTCTAATGTCGGGGCAATAATCTAAACTTAAAAACAGAACAAACTACCCCACTGCGCATGTGCGTTATTCTCCCTCTTCTCTCGACTGTTTGTTGTCTGCGCCTGCAACCTTCTTCTCGTTTTCTCCTCCAAACAAACAGTTACCGACTGGTTGAGTTCAGTTTGAAATCCCAGGGCCGCCCTGGATGAGGCTGGTTCAACACTGACAGAGATGCGTCGCCAAGCCAACCCCGATTGTCTACGTCACAAAGGTGATCAACTGGTAGATGTTTATAGTCATTCACATGAGTTTTTGTGACACAGGACAAAGTTACAACGAATGAGGGTCTGTGTTTAAGTACAACGGAATACAAATTTCTAAAGTAAGCTGATTTCATCAGGTTTCGCAATAGATCGCACGTTTGCCCAATATATGGTTGGTCGCTAAGGGCTTCCCACCTTAGCAACATACAGCGTCCGAGGGACGAGACTGAGATGCGCTACATTGCAACTCTGGTTTCTCTTCAATTCCACGTATAAATCTTTCGCCTTTTACTAAAGATTTCCGTGGGGAGGAACACTCAAATGAGTCTATAGACTATTTTTTGTCGTCCCGACTCTAATGTCGGGGCAATAATCTAAACTTAAAAACAGAACAAACTACCCCACTGCGCATGTGCGTTATTCTCCCTCTTCTCTCGACTGTTTGTTGTCTGCGCCTGCAACCTTCTTCTCGTTTTCTCCTCCAAACAAACAGTTACCGACTGGTTGAGTTCAGTTTGAAATCCCAGGGCCGCCCTGGATGAGGCTGGTTCAACACTGACAGAGATGCGTCGCCAAGCCAACCCCGATTGTCTACGTCACAAAGGTGATCAACTGGTAGATGTTTATAGTCATTCACATGAGTTTTTGTGACACAGGACAAAGTTACAACGAATGAGGGTCTGTGTTTAAGTACAACGGAATACAAATTTCTAAAGTAAGCTGATTTCATCAGGTTTCGCAATAGATCGCACGTTTGCCCAATATATGGTTGGTCGCTAAGGGCTTCCCACCTTAGCAACATACAGCGTCCGAGGGACGAGACTGAGATGCGCTACATTGCAACTCTGGTTTCTCTTCAATTCCACGTATAAATCTTTCGCCTTTTACTAAAGATTTCCGTGGGGAGGAACACTCAAATGAGTCTATAGACTATTTTTTGTCGTCCCGACTCTAATGTCGGGGCAATAATCTAAACTTAAAAACAGAACAAACTACCCCACTGCGCATGTGCGTTATTCTCCCTCTTCTCTCGACTGTTTGTTGTCTGCGCCTGCAACCTTCTTCTCGTTTTCTCCTCCAAACAAACAGTTACCGACTGGTTGAGTTCAGTTTGAAATCCCAGGGCCGCCCTGGATGAGGCTGGTTCAACACTGACAGAGATGCGTCGCCAAGCCAACCCCGATTGTCTACGTCACAAAGGTGATCAACTGGTAGATGTTTATAGTCATTCACATGAGTTTTTGTGACACAGGACAAAGTTACAACGAATGAGGGTCTGTGTTTAAGTACAACGGAATACAAATTTCTAAAGTAAGCTGATTTCATCAGGTTTCGCAATAGATCGCACGTTTGCCCAATATATGGTTGGTCGCTAAGGGCTTCCCACCTTAGCAACATACAGCGTCCGAGGGACGAGACTGAGATGCGCTACATTGCAACTCTGGTTTCTCTTCAATTCCACGTATAAATCTTTCGCCTTTTACTAAAGATTTCCGTGGGGAGGAACACTCAAATGAGTCTATAGACTATTTTTTGTCGTCCCGACTCTAATGTCGGGGCAATAATCTAAACTTAAAAACAGAACAAACTACCCCACTGCGCATGTGCGTTATTCTCCCTCTTCTCTCGACTGTTTGTTGTCTGCGCCTGCAACCTTCTTCTCGTTTTCTCCTCCAAACAAACAGTTACCGACTGGTTGAGTTCAGTTTGAAATCCCAGGGCCGCCCTGGATGAGGCTGGTTCAACACTGACAGAGATGCGTCGCCAAGCCAACCCCGATTGTCTACGTCACAAAGGTGATCAACTGGTAGATGTTTATAGTCATTCACATGAGTTTTTGTGACACAGGACAAAGTTACAACGAATGAGGGTCTGTGTTTAAGTACAACGGAATACAAATTTCTAAAGTAAGCTGATTTCATCAGGTTTCGCAATAGATCGCACGTTTGCCCAATATATGGTTGGTCGCTAAGGGCTTCCCACCTTAGCAACATACAGCGTCCGAGGGACGAGACTGAGATGCGCTACATTGCAACTCTGGTTTCTCTTCAATTCCACGTATAAATCTTTCGCCTTTTACTAAAGATTTCCGTGGGGAGGAACACTCAAATGAGTCTATAGACTATTTTTTGTCGTCCCGACTCTAATGTCGGGGCAATAATCTAAACTTAAAAACAGAACAAACTACCCCACTGCGCATGTGCGTTATTCTCCCTCTTCTCTCGACTGTTTGTTGTCTGCGCCTGCAACCTTCTTCTCGTTTTCTCCTCCAAACAAACAGTTACCGACTGGTTGAGTTCAGTTTGAAATCCCAGGGCCGCCCTGGATGAGGCTGGTTCAACACTGACAGAGATGCGTCGCCAAGCCAACCCCGATTGTCTACGTCACAAAGGTGATCAACTGGTAGATGTTTATAGTCATTCACATGAGTTTTTGTGACACAGGACAAAGTTACAACGAATGAGGGTCTGTGTTTAAGTACAACGGAATACAAATTTCTAAAGTAAGCTGATTTCATCAGGTTTCGCAATAGATCGCACGTTTGCCCAATATATGGTTGGTCGCTAAGGGCTTCCCACCTTAGCAACATACAGCGTCCGAGGGACGAGACTGAGATGCGCTACATTGCATCTCTGGTTTCTCTTCAATTCCACGTATAAATCTTTCGCCTTTTACTAAAGATTTCCGTGGGGAGGAACACTCAAATGAGTCTATAGACTATTTTTTGTCGTCCCGACTCTAATGTCGGGGCAATAATCTAAACTTAAAAACAGAACAAACTACCCCACTGCGCATGTGCGTTATTCTCCCTCTTCTCTCGACTGTTTGTTGTCTGCGCCTGCAACCTTCTTCTCGTTTTCTCCTCCAAACAAACAGTTACCGACTGGTTGAGTTCAGTTTGAAATCCCAGGGCCGCCCTGGATGAGGCTGGTTCAACACTGACAGAGATGCGTCGCCAAGCCAACCCCGATTGTCTACGTCACAAAGGTGATCAACTGGTAGATGTTTATAGTCATTCACATGAGTTTTTGTGACACAGGACAAAGTTACAACGAATGAGGGTCTGTGTTTAAGTACAACGGAATACAAATTTCTAAAGTAAGCTGATTTCATCAGGTTTCGCAATAGATCGCACGTTTGCCCAATATATGGTTGGTCGCTAAGGGCTTCCCACCTTAGCAACATACAGCGTCCGAGGGACGAGACTGAGATGCGCTACATTGCAACTCTGGTTTCTCTTCAATTCCACGTATAAATCTTTCGCCTTTTACTAAAGATTTCCGTGGGGAGGAACACTCAAATGAGTCTATAGACTATTTTTTGTCGTCCCGACTCTAATGTCGGGGCAATAATCTAAACTTAAAAACAGAACAAACTACCCCACTGCGCATGTGCGTTATTCTCCCTCTTCTCTCGACTGTTTGTTGTCTGCGCCTGCAACCTTCTTCTCGTTTTCTCCTCCAAACAAACAGTTACCGACTGGTTGAGTTCAGTTTGAAATCCCAGGGCCGCCCTGGATGAGGCTGGTTCAACACTGACAGAGATGCGTCGCCAAGCCAACCCCGATTGTCTACGTCACAAAGGTGATCAACTGGTAGATGTTTATAGTCATTCACATGAGTTTTTGTGACACAGGACAAAGTTACAACGAATGAGGGTCTGTGTTTAAGTACAACGGAATACAAATTTCTAAAGTAAGCTGATTTCATCAGGTTTCGCAATAGATCGCACGTTTGCCCAATATATGGTTGGTCGCTAAGGGCTTCCCACCTTAGCAACATACAGCGTCCGAGGGACGAGACTGAGATGCGCTACATTGCAACTCTGGTTTCTCTTCAATTCCACGTATAAATCTTTCGCCTTTTACTAAAGATTTCCGTGGGGAGGAACACTCAAATGAGTCTATAGACTATTTTTTGTCGTCCCGACTCTAATGTCGGGGCAATAATCTAAACTTAAAAACAGAACAAACTACCCCACTGCGCATGTGCGTTATTCTCCCTCTTCTCTCGACTGTTTGTTGTCTGCGCCTGCAACCTTCTTCTCGTTTTCTCCTCCAAACAAACAGTTACCGACTGGTTGAGTTCAGTTTGAAATCCCAGGGCCGCCCTGGATGAGGCTGGTTCAACACTGACAGAGATGCGTCGCCAAGCCAACCCCGATTGTCTACGTCACAAAGGTGATCAACTGGTAGATGTTTATAGTCATTCACATGAGTTTTTGTGACACAGGACAAAGTTACAACGAATGAGGGTCTGTGTTTAAGTACAACGGAATACAAATTTCTAAAGTAAGCTGATTTCATCAGGTTTCGCAATAGATCGCACGTTTGCCCAATATATGGTTGGTCGCTAAGGGCTTCCCACCTTAGCAACATACAGCGTCCGAGGGACGAGACTGAGATGCGCTACATTGCAACTCTGGTTTCTCTTCAATTCCACGTATAAATCTTTCGCCTTTTACTAAAGATTTCCGTGGGGAGGAACACTCAAATGAGTCTATAGACTATTTTTTGTCGTCCCGACTCTAATGTCGGGGCAATAATCTAAACTTAAAAACAGAACAAACTACCCCACTGCGCATGTGCGTTATTCTCCCTCTTCTCTCGACTGTTTGTTGTCTGCGCCTGCAACCTTCTTCTCGTTTTCTCCTCCAAACAAACAGTTACCGACTGGTTGAGTTCAGTTTGAAATCCCAGGGCCGCCCTGGATGAGGCTGGTTCAACACTGACAGAGATGCGTCGCCAAGCCAACCCCGATTGTCTACGTCACAAAGGTGATCAACTGGTAGATGTTTATAGTCATTCACATGAGTTTTTGTGACACAGGACAAAGTTACAACGAATGAGGGTCTGTGTTTAAGTACAACGGAATACAAATTTCTAAAGTAAGCTGATTTCATCAGGTTTCGCAATAGATCGCACGTTTGCCCAATATATGGTTGGTCGCTAAGGGCTTCCCACCTTAGCAACATACAGCGTCCGAGGGACGAGACTGAGATGCGCTACATTGCAACTCTGGTTTCTCTTCAATTCCACGTATAAATCTTTCGCCTTTTACTAAAGATTTCCGTGGGGAGGAACACTCAAATGAGTCTATAGACTATTTTTTGTCGTCCCGACTCTAATGTCGGGGCAATAATCTAAACTTAAAAACAGAACAAACTACCCCACTGCGCATGTGCGTTATTCTCCCTCTTCTCTCGACTGTTTGTTGTCTGCGCCTGCAACCTTCTTCTCGTTTTCTCCTCCAAACAAACAGTTACCGACTGGTTGAGTTCAGTTTGAAATCCCAGGGCCGCCCTGGATGAGGCTGGTTCAACACTGACAGAGATGCGTCGCCAAGCCAACCCCGATTGTCTACGTCACAAAGGTGATCAACTGGTAGATGTTTATAGTCATTCACATGAGTTTTTGTGACACAGGACAAAGTTACAACGAATGAGGGTCTGTGTTTAAGTACAACGGAATACAAATTTCTAAAGTAAGCTGATTTCATCAGGTTTCGCAATAGATCGCACGTTTGCCCAATATATGGTTGGTCGCTAAGGGCTTCCCACCTTAGCAACATACAGCGTCCGAGGGACGAGACTGAGATGCGCTACATTGCAACTCTGGTTTCTCTTCAATTCCACGTATAAATCTTTCGCCTTTTACTAAAGATTTCCGTGGGGAGGAACACTCAAATGAGTCTATAGACTATTTTTTGTCGTCCCGACTCTAATGTCGGGGCAATAATCTAAACTTAAAAACAGAACAAACTACCCCACTGCGCATGTGCGTTATTCTCCCTCTTCTCTCGACTGTTTGTTGTCTGCGCCTGCAACCTTCTTCTCGTTTTCTCCTCCAAACAAACAGTTACCGACTGGTTGAGTTCAGTTTGAAATCCCAGGGCCGCCCTGGATGAGGCTGGTTCAACACTGACAGAGATGCGTCGCCAAGCCAACCCCGATTGTCTACGTCACAAAGGTGATCAACTGGTAGATGTTTATAGTCATTCACATGAGTTTTTGTGACACAGGACAAAGTTACAACGAATGAGGGTCTGTGTTTAAGTACAACGGAATACAAATTTCTAAAGTAAGCTGATTTCATCAGGTTTCGCAATAGATCGCACGTTTGCCCAATATATGGTTGGTCGCTAAGGGCTTCCCACCTTAGCAACATACAGCGTCCGAGGGACGAGACTGAGATGCGCTACATTGCAACTCTGGTTTCTCTTCAATTCCACGTATAAATCTTTCGCCTTTTACTAAAGATTTCCGTGGGGAGGAACACTCAAATGAGTCTATAGACTATTTTTTGTCGTCCCGACTCTAATGTCGGGGCAATAATCTAAACTTAAAAACAGAACAAACTACCCCACTGCGCATGTGCGTTATTCTCCCTCTTCTCTCGACTGTTTGTTGTCTGCGCCTGCAACCTTCTTCTCGTTTTCTCCTCCAAACAAACAGTTACCGACTGGTTGAGTTCAGTTTGAAATCCCAGGGCCGCCCTGGATGAGGCTGGTTCAACACTGACAGAGATGCGTCGCCAAGCCAACCCCGATTGTCTACGTCACAAAGGTGATCAACTGGTAGATGTTTATAGTCATTCACATGAGTTTTTGTGACACAGGACAAAGTTACAACGAATGAGGGTCTGTGTTTAAGTACAACGGAATACAAATTTCTAAAGTAAGCTGATTTCATCAGGTTTCGCAATAGATCGCACGTTTGCCCAATATATGGTTGGTCGCTAAGGGCTTCCCACCTTAGCAACATACAGCGTCCGAGGGACGAGACTGAGATGCGCTACATTGCAACTCTGGTTTCTCTTCAATTCCACGTATAAATCTTTCGCCTTTTACTAAAGATTTCCGTGGGGAGGAACACTCAAATGAGTCTATAGACTATTTTTTGTCGTCCCGACTCTAATGTCGGGGCAATAATCTAAACTTAAAAACAGAACAAACTACCCCACTGCGCATGTGCGTTATTCTCCCTCTTCTCTCGACTGTTTGTTGTCTGCGCCTGCAACCTTCTTCTCGTTTTCTCCTCCAAACAAACAGTTACCGACTGGTTGAGTTCAGTTTGAAATCCCAGGGCCGCCCTGGATGAGGCTGGTTCAACACTGACAGAGATGCGTCGCCAAGCCAACCCCGATTGTCTACGTCACAAAGGTGATCAACTGGTAGATGTTTATAGTCATTCACATGAGTTTTTGTGACACAGGACAAAGTTACAACGAATGAGGGTCTGTGTTTAAGTACAACGGAATACAAATTTCTAAAGTAAGCTGATTTCATCAGGTTTCGCAATAGATCGCACGTTTGCCCAATATATGGTTGGTCGCTAAGGGCTTCCCACCTTAGCAACATACAGCGTCCGAGGGACGAGACTGAGATGCGCTACATTGCATCTCTGGTTTCTCTTCAATTCCACGTATAAATCTTTCGCCTTTTACTAAAGATTTCCGTGGGGAGGAACACTCAAATGAGTCTATAGACTATTTTTTGTCGTCCCGACTCTAATGTCGGGGCAATAATCTAAACTTAAAAACAGAACAAACTACCCCACTGCGCATGTGCGTTATTCTCCCTCTTCTCTCGACTGTTTGTTGTCTGCGCCTGCAACCTTCTTCTCGTTTTCTCCTCCAAACAAACAGTTACCGACTGGTTGAGTTCAGTTTGAAATCCCAGGGCCGCCCTGGATGAGGCTGGTTCAACACTGACAGAGATGCGTCGCCAAGCCAACCCCGATTGTCTACGTCACAAAGGTGATCAACTGGTAGATGTTTATAGTCATTCACATGAGTTTTTGTGACACAGGACAAAGTTACAACGAATGAGGGTCTGTGTTTAAGTACAACGGAATACAAATTTCTAAAGTAAGCTGATTTCATCAGGTTTCGCAATAGATCGCACGTTTGCCCAATATATGGTTGGTCGCTAAGGGCTTCCCACCTTAGCAACATACAGCGTCCGAGGGACGAGACTGAGATGCGCTACATTGCAACTCTGGTTTCTCTTCAATTCCACGTATAAATCTTTCGCCTTTTACTAAAGATTTCCGTGGGGAGGAACACTCAAATGAGTCTATAGACTATTTTTTGTCGTCCCGACTCTAATGTCGGGGCAATAATCTAAACTTAAAAACAGAACAAACTACCCCACTGCGCATGTGCGTTATTCTCCCTCTTCTCTCGACTGTTTGTTGTCTGCGCCTGCAACCTTCTTCTCGTTTTCTCCTCCAAACAAACAGTTACCGACTGGTTGAGTTCAGTTTGAAATCCCAGGGCCGCCCTGGATGAGGCTGGTTCAACACTGACAGAGATGCGTCGCCAAGCCAACCCCGATTGTCTACGTCACAAAGGTGATCAACTGGTAGATGTTTATAGTCATTCACATGAGTTTTTGTGACACAGGACAAAGTTACAACGAATGAGGGTCTGTGTTTAAGTACAACGGAATACAAATTTCTAAAGTAAGCTGATTTCATCAGGTTTCGCAATAGATCGCACGTTTGCCCAATATATGGTTGGTCGCTAAGGGCTTCCCACCTTAGCAACATACAGCGTCCGAGGGACGAGACTGAGATGCGCTACATTGCAACTCTGGTTTCTCTTCAATTCCACGTATAAATCTTTCGCCTTTTACTAAAGATTTCCGTGGGGAGGAACACTCAAATGAGTCTATAGACTATTTTTTGTCGTCCCGACTCTAATGTCGGGGCAATAATCTAAACTTAAAAACAGAACAAACTACCCCACTGCGCATGTGCGTTATTCTCCCTCTTCTCTCGACTGTTTGTTGTCTGCGCCTGCAACCTTCTTCTCGTTTTCTCCTCCAAACAAACAGTTACCGACTGGTTGAGTTCAGTTTGAAATCCCAGGGCCGCCCTGGATGAGGCTGGTTCAACACTGACAGAGATGCGTCGCCAAGCCAACCCCGATTGTCTACGTCACAAAGGTGATCAACTGGTAGATGTTTATAGTCATTCACATGAGTTTTTGTGACACAGGACAAAGTTACAACGAATGAGGGTCTGTGTTTAAGTACAACGGAATACAAATTTCTAAAGTAAGCTGATTTCATCAGGTTTCGCAATAGATCGCACGTTTGCCCAATATATGGTTGGTCGCTAAGGGCTTCCCACCTTAGCAACATACAGCGTCCGAGGGACGAGACTGAGATGCGCTACATTGCAACTCTGGTTTCTCTTCAATTCCACGTATAAATCTTTCGCCTTTTACTAAAGATTTCCGTGGGGAGGAACACTCAAATGAGTCTATAGACTATTTTTTGTCGTCCCGACTCTAATGTCGGGGCAATAATCTAAACTTAAAAACAGAACAAACTACCCCACTGCGCATGTGCGTTATTCTCCCTCTTCTCTCGACTGTTTGTTGTCTGCGCCTGCAACCTTCTTCTCGTTTTCTCCTCCAAACAAACAGTTACCGACTGGTTGAGTTCAGTTTGAAATCCCAGGGCCGCCCTGGATGAGGCTGGTTCAACACTGACAGAGATGCGTCGCCAAGCCAACCCCGATTGTCTACGTCACAAAGGTGATCAACTGGTAGATGTTTATAGTCATTCACATGAGTTTTTGTGACACAGGACAAAGTTACAACGAATGAGGGTCTGTGTTTAAGTACAACGGAATACAAATTTCTAAAGTAAGCTGATTTCATCAGGTTTCGCAATAGATCGCACGTTTGCCCAATATATGGTTGGTCGCTAAGGGCTTCCCACCTTAGCAACATACAGCGTCCGAGGGACGAGACTGAGATGCGCTACATTGCAACTCTGGTTTCTCTTCAATTCCACGTATAAATCTTTCGCCTTTTACTAAAGATTTCCGTGGGGAGGAACACTCAAATGAGTCTATAGACTATTTTTTGTCGTCCCGACTCTAATGTCGGGGCAATAATCTAAACTTAAAAACAGAACAAACTACCCCACTGCGCATGTGCGTTATTCTCCCTCTTCTCTCGACTGTTTGTTGTCTGCGCCTGCAACCTTCTTCTCGTTTTCTCCTCCAAACAAACAGTTACCGACTGGTTGAGTTCAGTTTGAAATCCCAGGGCCGCCCTGGATGAGGCTGGTTCAACACTGACAGAGATGCGTCGCCAAGCCAACCCCGATTGTCTACGTCACAAAGGTGATCAACTGGTAGATGTTTATAGTCATTCACATGAGTTTTTGTGACACAGGACAAAGTTACAACGAATGAGGGTCTGTGTTTAAGTACAACGGAATACAAATTTCTAAAGTAAGCTGATTTCATCAGGTTTCGCAATAGATCGCACGTTTGCCCAATATATGGTTGGTCGCTAAGGGCTTCCCACCTTAGCAACATACAGCGTCCGAGGGACGAGACTGAGATGCGCTACATTGCAACTCTGGTTTCTCTTCAATTCCACGTATAAATCTTTCGCCTTTTACTAAAGATTTCCGTGGGGAGGAACACTCAAATGAGTCTATAGACTATTTTTTGTCGTCCCGACTCTAATGTCGGGGCAATAATCTAAACTTAAAAACAGAACAAACTACCCCACTGCGCATGTGCGTTATTCTCCCTCTTCTCTCGACTGTTTGTTGTCTGCGCCTGCAACCTTCTTCTCGTTTTCTCCTCCAAACAAACAGTTACCGACTGGTTGAGTTCAGTTTGAAATCCCAGGGCCGCCCTGGATGAGGCTGGTTCAACACTGACAGAGATGCGTCGCCAAGCCAACCCCGATTGTCTACGTCACAAAGGTGATCAACTGGTAGATGTTTATAGTCATTCACATGAGTTTTTGTGACACAGGACAAAGTTACAACGAATGAGGGTCTGTGTTTAAGTACAACGGAATACAAATTTCTAAAGTAAGCTGATTTCATCAGGTTTCGCAATAGATCGCACGTTTGCCCAATATATGGTTGGTCGCTAAGGGCTTCCCACCTTAGCAACATACAGCGTCCGAGGGACGAGACTGAGATGAGCTACATTGCAACTCTGGTTTCTCTTCAATTCCACGTATAAATCTTTCGCCTTTTACTAAAGATTTCCGTGGGGAGGAACACTCAAATGAGTCTATAGACTATTTTTTGTCGTCCCGACTCTAATGTCGGGGCAATAATCTAAACTTAAAAACAGAACAAACTACCCCACTGCGCATGTGCGTTATTCTCCCTCTTCTCTCGACTGTTTGTTGTCTGCGCCTGCAACCTTCTTCTCGTTTTCTCCTCCAAACAAACAGTTACCGACTGGTTGAGTTCAGTTTGAAATCCCAGGGCCGCCCTGGATGAGGCTGGTTCAACACTGACAGAGATGCGTCGCCAAGCCAACCCCGATTGTCTACGTCACAAAGGTGATCAACTGGTAGATGTTTATAGTCATTCACATGAGTTTTTGTGACACAGGACAAAGTTACAACGAATGAGGGTCTGTGTTTAAGTACAACGGAATACAAATTTCTAAAGTAAGCTGATTTCATCAGGTTTCGCAATAGATCGCACGTTTGCCCAATATATGGTTGGTCGCTAAGGGCTTCCCACCTTAGCAACATACAGCGTCCGAGGGACGAGACTGAGATGCGCTACATTGCAACTCTGGTTTCTCTTCAATTCCACGTATAAATCTTTCGCCTTTTACTAAAGATTTCCGTGGGGAGGAACACTCAAATGAGTCTATAGACTATTTTTTGTCGTCCCGACTCTAATGTCGGGGCAATAATCTAAACTTAAAAACAGAACAAACTACCCCACTGCGCATGTGCGTTATTCTCCCTCTTCTCTCGACTGTTTGTTGTCTGCGCCTGCAACCTTCTTCTCGTTTTCTCCTCCAAACAAACAGTTACCGACTGGTTGAGTTCAGTTTGAAATCCCAGGGCCGCCCTGGATGAGGCTGGTTCAACACTGACAGAGATGCGTCGCCAAGCCAACCCCGATTGTCTACGTCACAAAGGTGATCAACTGGTAGATGTTTATAGTCATTCACATGAGTTTTTGTGACACAGGACAAAGTTACAACGAATGAGGGTCTGTGTTTAAGTACAACGGAATACAAATTTCTAAAGTAAGCTGATTTCATCAGGTTTCGCAATAGATCGCACGTTTGCCCAATATATGGTTGGTCGCTAAGGGCTTCCCACCTTAGCAACATACAGCGTCCGAGGGACGAGACTGAGATGCGCTACATTGCAACTCTGGTTTCTCTTCAATTCCACGTATAAATCTTTCGCCTTTTACTAAAGATTTCCGTGGGGAGGAACACTCAAATGAGTCTATAGACTATTTTTTGTCGTCCCGACTCTAATGTCGGGGCAATAATCTAAACTTAAAAACAGAACAAACTACCCCACTGCGCATGTGCGTTATTCTCCCTCTTCTCTCGACTGTTTGTTGTCTGCGCCTGCAACCTTCTTCTCGTTTTCTCCTCCAAACAAACAGTTACCGACTGGTTGAGTTCAGTTTGAAATCCCAGGGCCGCCCTGGATGAGGCTGGTTCAACACTGACAGAGATGCGTCGCCAAGCCAACCCCGATTGTCTACGTCACAAAGGTGATCAACTGGTAGATGTTTATAGTCATTCACATGAGTTTTTGTGACACAGGACAAAGTTACAACGAATGAGGGTCTGTGTTTAAGTACAACGGAATACAAATTTCTAAAGTAAGCTGATTTCATCAGGTTTCGCAATAGATCGCACGTTTGCCCAATATATGGTTGGTCGCTAAGGGCTTCCCACCTTAGCAACATACAGCGTCCGAGGGACGAGACTGAGATGCGCTACATTGCAACTCTGGTTTCTCTTCAATTCCACGTATAAATCTTTCGCCTTTTACTAAAGATTTCCGTGGGGAGGAACACTCAAATGAGTCTATAGACTATTTTTTGTCGTCCCGACTCTAATGTCGGGGCAATAATCTAAACTTAAAAACAGAACAAACTACCCCACTGCGCATGTGCGTTATTCTCCCTCTTCTCTCGACTGTTTGTTGTCTGCGCCTGCAACCTTCTTCTCGTTTTCTCCTCCAAACAAACAGTTACCGACTGGTTGAGTTCAGTTTGAAATCCCAGGGCCGCCCTGGATGAGGCTGGTTCAACACTGACAGAGATGCGTCGCCAAGCCAACCCCGATTGTCTACGTCACAAAGGTGATCAACTGGTAGATGTTTATAGTCATTCACATGAGTTTTTGTGACACAGGACAAAGTTACAACGAATGAGGGTCTGTGTTTAAGTACAACGGAATACAAATTTCTAAAGTAAGCTGATTTCATCAGGTTTCGCAATAGATCGCACGTTTGCCCAATATATGGTTGGTCGCTAAGGGCTTCCCACCTTAGCAACATACAGCGTCCGAGGGACGAGACTGAGATGCGCTACATTGCAACTCTGGTTTCTCTTCAATTCCACGTATAAATCTTTCGCCTTTTACTAAAGATTTCCGTGGGGAGGAACACTCAAATGAGTCTATAGACTATTTTTTGTCGTCCCGACTCTAATGTCGGGGCAATAATCTAAACTTAAAAACAGAACAAACTACCCCACTGCGCATGTGCGTTATTCTCCCTCTTCTCTCGACTGTTTGTTGTCTGCGCCTGCAACCTTCTTCTCGTTTTCTCCTCCAAACAAACAGTTACCGACTGGTTGAGTTCAGTTTGAAATCCCAGGGCCGCCCTGGATGAGGCTGGTTCAACACTGACAGAGATGCGTCGCCAAGCCAACCCCGATTGTCTACGTCACAAAGGTGATCAACTGGTAGATGTTTATAGTCATTCACATGAGTTTTTGTGACACAGGACAAAGTTACAACGAATGAGGGTCTGTGTTTAAGTACAACGGAATACAAATTTCTAAAGTAAGCTGATTTCATCAGGTTTCGCAATAGATCGCACGTTTGCCCAATATATGGTTGGTCGCTAAGGGCTTCCCACCTTAGCAACATACAGCGTCCGAGGGACGAGACTGAGATGCGCTACATTGCAACTCTGGTTTCTCTTCAATTCCACGTATAAATCTTTCGCCTTTTACTAAAGATTTCCGTGGGGAGGAACACTCAAATGAGTCTATAGACTATTTTTTGTCGTCCCGACTCTAATGTCGGGGCAATAATCTAAACTTAAAAACAGAACAAACTACCCCACTGCGCATGTGCGTTATTCTCCCTCTTCTCTCGACTGTTTGTTGTCTGCGCCTGCAACCTTCTTCTCGTTTTCTCCTCCAAACAAACAGTTACCGACTGGTTGAGTTCAGTTTGAAATCCCAGGGCCGCCCTGGATGAGGCTGGTTCAACACTGACAGAGATGCGTCGCCAAGCCAACCCCGATTGTCTACGTCACAAAGGTGATCAACTGGTAGATGTTTATAGTCATTCACATGAGTTTTTGTGACACAGGACAAAGTTACAACGAATGAGGGTCTGTGTTTAAGTACAACGGAATACAAATTTCTAAAGTAAGCTGATTTCATCAGGTTTCGCAATAGATCGCACGTTTGCCCAATATATGGTTGGTCGCTAAGGGCTTCCCACCTTAGCAACATACAGCGTCCGAGGGACGAGACTGAGATGCGCTACATTGCAACTCTGGTTTCTCTTCAATTCCACGTATAAATCTTTCGCCTTTTACTAAAGATTTCCGTGGGGAGGAACACTCAAATGAGTCTATAGACTATTTTTTGTCGTCCCGACTCTAATGTCGGGGCAATAATCTAAACTTAAAAACAGAACAAACTACCCCACTGCGCATGTGCGTTATTCTCCCTCTTCTCTCGACTGTTTGTTGTCTGCGCCTGCAACCTTCTTCTCGTTTTCTCCTCCAAACAAACAGTTACCGACTGGTTGAGTTCAGTTTGAAATCCCAGGGCCGCCCTGGATGAGGCTGGTTCAACACTGACAGAGATGCGTCGCCAAGCCAACCCCGATTGTCTACGTCACAAAGGTGATCAACTGGTAGATGTTTATAGTCATTCACATGAGTTTTTGTGACACAGGACAAAGTTACAACGAATGAGGGTCTGTGTTTAAGTACAACGGAATACAAATTTCTAAAGTAAGCTGATTTCATCAGGTTTCGCAATAGATCGCACGTTTGCCCAATATATGGTTGGTCGCTAAGGGCTTCCCACCTTAGCAACATACAGCGTCCGAGGGACGAGACTGAGATGCGCTACATTGCAACTCTGGTTTCTCTTCAATTCCACGTATAAATCTTTCGCCTTTTACTAAAGATTTCCGTGGGGAGGAACACTCAAATGAGTCTATAGACTATTTTTTGTCGTCCCGACTCTAATGTCGGGGCAATAATCTAAACTTAAAAACAGAACAAACTACCCCACTGCGCATGTGCGTTATTCTCCCTCTTCTCTCGACTGTTTGTTGTCTGCGCCTGCAACCTTCTTCTCGTTTTCTCCTCCAAACAAACAGTTACCGACTGGTTGAGTTCAGTTTGAAATCCCAGGGCCGCCCTGGATGAGGCTGGTTCAACACTGACAGAGATGCGTCGCCAAGCCAACCCCGATTGTCTACGTCACAAAGGTGATCAACTGGTAGATGTTTATAGTCATTCACATGAGTTTTTGTGACACAGGACAAAGTTACAACGAATGAGGGTCTGTGTTTAAGTACAACGGAATACAAATTTCTAAAGTAAGCTGATTTCATCAGGTTTCGCAATAGATCGCACGTTTGCCCAATATATGGTTGGTCGCTAAGGGCTTCCCACCTTAGCAACATACAGCGTCCGAGGGACGAGACTGAGATGCGCTACATTGCAACTCTGGTTTCTCTTCAATTCCACGTATAAATCTTTCGCCTTTTACTAAAGATTTCCGTGGGGAGGAACACTCAAATGAGTCTATAGACTATTTTTTGTCGTCCCGACTCTAATGTCGGGGCAATAATCTAAACTTAAAAACAGAACAAACTACCCCACTGCGCATGTGCGTTATTCTCCCTCTTCTCTCGACTGTTTGTTGTCTGCGCCTGCAACCTTCTTCTCGTTTTCTCCTCCAAACAAACAGTTACCGACTGGTTGAGTTCAGTTTGAAATCCCAGGGCCGCCCTGGATGAGGCTGGTTCAACACTGACAGAGATGCGTCGCCAAGCCAACCCCGATTGTCTACGTCACAAAGGTGATCAACTGGTAGATGTTTATAGTCATTCACATGAGTTTTTGTGACACAGGACAAAGTTACAACGAATGAGGGTCTGTGTTTAAGTACAACGGAATACAAATTTCTAAAGTAAGCTGATTTCATCAGGTTTCGCAATAGATCGCACGTTTGCCCAATATATGGTTGGTCGCTAAGGGCTTCCCACCTTAGCAACATACAGCGTCCGAGGGACGAGACTGAGATGCGCTACATTGCAACTCTGGTTTCTCTTCAATTCCACGTATAAATCTTTCGCCTTTTACTAAAGATTTCCGTGGGGAGGAACACTCAAATGAGTCTATAGACTATTTTTTGTCGTCCCGACTCTAATGTCGGGGCAATAATCTAAACTTAAAAACAGAACAAACTACCCCACTGCGCATGTGCGTTATTCTCCCTCTTCTCTCGACTGTTTGTTGTCTGCGCCTGCAACCTTCTTCTCGTTTTCTCCTCCAAACAAACAGTTACCGACTGGTTGAGTTCAGTTTGAAATCCCAGGGCCGCCCTGGATGAGGCTGGTTCAACACTGACAGAGATGCGTCGCCAAGCCAACCCCGATTGTCTACGTCACAAAGGTGATCAACTGGTAGATGTTTATAGTCATTCACATGAGTTTTTGTGACACAGGACAAAGTTACAACGAATGAGGGTCTGTGTTTAAGTACAACGGAATACAAATTTCTAAAGTAAGCTGATTTCATCAGGTTTCGCAATAGATCGCACGTTTGCCCAATATATGGTTGGTCGCTAAGGGCTTCCCACCTTAGCAACATACAGCGTCCGAGGGACGAGACTGAGATGCGCTACATTGCAACTCTGGTTTCTCTTCAATTCCACGTATAAATCTTTCGCCTTTTACTAAAGATTTCCGTGGGGAGGAACACTCAAATGAGTCTATAGACTATTTTTTGTCGTCCCGACTCTAATGTCGGGGCAATAATCTAAACTTAAAAACAGAACAAACTACCCCACTGCGCATGTGCGTTATTCTCCCTCTTCTCTCGACTGTTTGTTGTCTGCGCCTGCAACCTTCTTCTCGTTTTCTCCTCCAAACAAACAGTTACCGACTGGTTGAGTTCAGTTTGAAATCCCAGGGCCGCCCTGGATGAGGCTGGTTCAACACTGACAGAGATGCGTCGCCAAGCCAACCCCGATTGTCTACGTCACAAAGGTGATCAACTGGTAGATGTTTATAGTCATTCACATGAGTTTTTGTGACACAGGACAAAGTTACAACGAATGAGGGTCTGTGTTTAAGTACAACGGAATACAAATTTCTAAAGTAAGCTGATTTCATCAGGTTTCGCAATAGATCGCACGTTTGCCCAATATATGGTTGGTCGCTAAGGGCTTCCCACCTTAGCAACATACAGCGTCCGAGGGACGAGACTGAGATGCGCTACATTGCAACTCTGGTTTCTCTTCAATTCCACGTATAAATCTTTCGCCTTTTACTAAAGATTTCCGTGGGGAGGAACACTCAAATGAGTCTATAGACTATTTTTTGTCGTCCCGACTCTAATGTCGGGGCAATAATCTAAACTTAAAAACAGAACAAACTACCCCACTGCGCATGTGCGTTATTCTCCCTCTTCTCTCGACTGTTTGTTGTCTGCGCCTGCAACCTTCTTCTCGTTTTCTCCTCCAAACAAACAGTTACCGACTGGTTGAGTTCAGTTTGAAATCCCAGGGCCGCCCTGGATGAGGCTGGTTCAACACTGACAGAGATGCGTCGCCAAGCCAACCCCGATTGTCTACGTCACAAAGGTGATCAACTGGTAGATGTTTATAGTCATTCACATGAGTTTTTGTGACACAGGACAAAGTTACAACGAATGAGGGTCTGTGTTTAAGTACAACGGAATACAAATTTCTAAAGTAAGCTGATTTCATCAGGTTTCGCAATAGATCGCACGTTTGCCCAATATATGGTTGGTCGCTAAGGGCTTCCCACCTTAGCAACATACAGCGTCCGAGGGACGAGACTGAGATGCGCTACATTGCAACTCTGGTTTCTCTTCAATTCCACGTATAAATCTTTCGCCTTTTACTAAAGATTTCCGTGGGGAGGAACACTCAAATGAGTCTATAGACTATTTTTTGTCGTCCCGACTCTAATGTCGGGGCAATAATCTAAACTTAAAAACAGAACAAACTACCCCACTGCGCATGTGCGTTATTCTCCCTCTTCTCTCGACTGTTTGTTGTCTGCGCCTGCAACCTTCTTCTCGTTTTCTCCTCCAAACAAACAGTTACCGACTGGTTGAGTTCAGTTTGAAATCCCAGGGCCGCCCTGGATGAGGCTGGTTCAACACTGACAGAGATGCGTCGCCAAGCCAACCCCGATTGTCTACGTCACAAAGGTGATCAACTGGTAGATGTTTATAGTCATTCACATGAGTTTTTGTGACACAGGACAAAGTTACAACGAATGAGGGTCTGTGTTTAAGTACAACGGAATACAAATTTCTAAAGTAAGCTGATTTCATCAGGTTTCGCAATAGATCGCACGTTTGCCCAATATATGGTTGGTCGCTAAGGGCTTCCCACCTTAGCAACATACAGCGTCCGAGGGACGAGACTGAGATGCGCTACATTGCAACTCTGGTTTCTCTTCAATTCCACGTATAAATCTTTCGCCTTTTACTAAAGATTTCCGTGGGGAGGAACACTCAAATGAGTCTATAGACTATTTTTTGTCGTCCCGACTCTAATGTCGGGGCAATAATCTAAACTTAAAAACAGAACAAACTACCCCACTGCGCATGTGCGTTATTCTCCCTCTTCTCTCGACTGTTTGTTGTCTGCGCCTGCAACCTTCTTCTCGTTTTCTCCTCCAAACAAACAGTTACCGACTGGTTGAGTTCAGTTTGAAATCCCAGGGCCGCCCTGGATGAGGCTGGTTCAACACTGACAGAGATGCGTCGCCAAGCCAACCCCGATTGTCTACGTCACAAAGGTGATCAACTGGTAGATGTTTATAGTCATTCACATGAGTTTTTGTGACACAGGACAAAGTTACAACGAATGAGGGTCTGTGTTTAAGTACAACGGAATACAAATTTCTAAAGTAAGCTGATTTCATCAGGTTTCGCAATAGATCGCACGTTTGCCCAATATATGGTTGGTCGCTAAGGGCTTCCCACCTTAGCAACATACAGCGTCCGAGGGACGAGACTGAGATGCGCTACATTGCAACTCTGGTTTCTCTTCAATTCCACGTATAAATCTTTCGCCTTTTACTAAAGATTTCCGTGGGGAGGAACACTCAAATGAGTCTATAGACTATTTTTTGTCGTCCCGACTCTAATGTCGGGGCAATAATCTAAACTTAAAAACAGAACAAACTACCCCACTGCGCATGTGCGTTATTCTCCCTCTTCTCTCGACTGTTTGTTGTCTGCGCCTGCAACCTTCTTCTCGTTTTCTCCTCCAAACAAACAGTTACCGACTGGTTGAGTTCAGTTTGAAATCCCAGGGCCGCCCTGGATGAGGCTGGTTCAACACTGACAGAGATGCGTCGCCAAGCCAACCCCGATTGTCTACGTCACAAAGGTGATCAACTGGTAGATGTTTATAGTCATTCACATGAGTTTTTGTGACACAGGACAAAGTTACAACGAATGAGGGTCTGTGTTTAAGTACAACGGAATACAAATTTCTAAAGTAAGCTGATTTCATCAGGTTTCGCAATAGATCGCACGTTTGCCCAATATATGGTTGGTCGCTAAGGGCTTCCCACCTTAGCAACATACAGCGTCCGAGGGACGAGACTGAGATGCGCTACATTGCAACTCTGGTTTCTCTTCAATTCCACGTATAAATCTTTCGCCTTTTACTAAAGATTTCCGTGGGGAGGAACACTCAAATGAGTCTATAGACTATTTTTTGTCGTCCCGACTCTAATGTCGGGGCAATAATCTAAACTTAAAAACAGAACAAACTACCCCACTGCGCATGTGCGTTATTCTCCCTCTTCTCTCGACTGTTTGTTGTCTGCGCCTGCAACCTTCTTCTCGTTTTCTCCTCCAAACAAACAGTTACCGACTGGTTGAGTTCAGTTTGAAATCCCAGGGCCGCCCTGGATGAGGCTGGTTCAACACTGACAGAGATGCGTCGCCAAGCCAACCCCGATTGTCTACGTCACAAAGGTGATCAACTGGTAGATGTTTATAGTCATTCACATGAGTTTTTGTGACACAGGACAAAGTTACAACGAATGAGGGTCTGTGTTTAAGTACAACGGAATACAAATTTCTAAAGTAAGCTGATTTCATCAGGTTTCGCAATAGATCGCACGTTTGCCCAATATATGGTTGGTCGCTAAGGGCTTCCCACCTTAGCAACATACAGCGTCCGAGGGACGAGACTGAGATGCGCTACATTGCAACTCTGGTTTCTCTTCAATTCCACGTATAAATCTTTCGCCTTTTACTAAAGATTTCCGTGGGGAGGAACACTCAAATGAGTCTATAGACTATTTTTTGTCGTCCCGACTCTAATGTCGGGGCAATAATCTAAACTTAAAAACAGAACAAACTACCCCACTGCGCATGTGCGTTATTCTCCCTCTTCTCTCGACTGTTTGTTGTCTGCGCCTGCAACCTTCTTCTCGTTTTCTCCTCCAAACAAACAGTTACCGACTGGTTGAGTTCAGTTTGAAATCCCAGGGCCGCCCTGGATGAGGCTGGTTCAACACTGACAGAGATGCGTCGCCAAGCCAACCCCGATTGTCTACGTCACAAAGGTGATCAACTGGTAGATGTTTATAGTCATTCACATGAGTTTTTGTGACACAGGACAAAGTTACAACGAATGAGGGTCTGTGTTTAAGTACAACGGAATACAAATTTCTAAAGTAAGCTGATTTCATCAGGTTTCGCAATAGATGGCACGTTTGCCCAATATATGGTTGGTCGCTAAGGGCTTCCCACCTTAGCAACATACAGCGTCCGAGGGACGAGACTGAGATGCGCTACATTGCAACTCTGGTTTCTCTTCAATTCCACGTATAAATCTTTCGCCTTTTACTAAAGATTTCCGTGGGGAGGAACACTCAAATGAGTCTATAGACTATTTTTTGTCGTCCCGACTCTAATGTCGGGGCAATAATCTAAACTTAAAAACAGAACAAACTACCCCACTGCGCATGTGCGTTATTCTCCCTCTTCTCTCGACTGTTTGTTGTCTGCGCCTGCAACCTTCTTCTCGTTTTCTCCTCCAAACAAACAGTTACCGACTGGTTGAGTTCAGTTTGAAATCCCAGGGCCGCCCTGGATGAGGCTGGTTCAACACTGACAGAGATGCGTCGCCAAGCCAACCCCGATTGTCTACGTCACAAAGGTGATCAACTGGTAGATGTTTATAGTCATTCACATGAGTTTTTGTGACACAGGACAAAGTTACAACGAATGAGGGTCTGTGTTTAAGTACAACGGAATACAAATTTCTAAAGTAAGCTGATTTCATCAGGTTTCGCAATAGATCGCACGTTTGCCCAATATATGGTTGGTCGCTAAGGGCTTCCCACCTTAGCAACATACAGCGTCCGAGGGACGAGACTGAGATGCGCTACATTGCAACTCTGGTTTCTCTTCAATTCCACGTATAAATCTTTCGCCTTTTACTAAAGATTTCCGTGGGGAGGAACACTCAAATGAGTCTATAGACTATTTTTTGTCGTCCCGACTCTAATGTCGGGGCAATAATCTAAACTTAAAAACAGAACAAACTACCCCACTGCGCATGTGCGTTATTCTCCCTCTTCTCTCGACTGTTTGTTGTCTGCGCCTGCAACCTTCTTCTCGTTTTCTCCTCCAAACAAACAGTTACCGACTGGTTGAGTTCAGTTTGAAATCCCAGGGCCGCCCTGGATGAGGCTGGTTCAACACTGACAGAGATGCGTCGCCAAGCCAACCCCGATTGTCTACGTCACAAAGGTGATCAACTGGTAGATGTTTATAGTCATTCACATGAGTTTTTGTGACACAGGACAAAGTTACAACGAATGAGGGTCTGTGTTTAAGTACAACGGAATACAAATTTCTAAAGTAAGCTGATTTCATCAGGTTTCGCAATAGATCGCACGTTTGCCCAATATATGGTTGGTCGCTAAGGGCTTCCCACCTTAGCAACATACAGCGTCCGAGGGACGAGACTGAGATGCGCTACATTGCAACTCTGGTTTCTCTTCAATTCCACGTATAAATCTTTCGCCTTTTACTAAAGATTTCCGTGGGGAGGAACACTCAAATGAGTCTATAGACTATTTTTTGTCGTCCCGACTCTAATGTCGGGGCAATAATCTAAACTTAAAAACAGAACAAACTACCCCACTGCGCATGTGCGTTATTCTCCCTCTTCTCTCGACTGTTTGTTGTCTGCGCCTGCAACCTTCTTCTCGTTTTCTCCTCCAAACAAACAGTTACCGACTGGTTGAGTTCAGTTTGAAATCCCAGGGCCGCCCTGGATGAGGCTGGTTCAACACTGACAGAGATGCGTCGCCAAGCCAACCCCGATTGTCTACGTCACAAAGGTGATCAACTGGTAGATGTTTATAGTCATTCACATGAGTTTTAGTGACACAGGACAAAGTTACAACGAATGAGGGTCTGTGTTTAAGTACAACGGAATACAAATTTCTAAAGTAAGCTGATTTCATCAGGTTTCGCAATAGATCGCACGTTTGCCCAATATATGGTTGGTCGCTAAGGGCTTCCCACCTTAGCAACATACAGCGTCCGAGGGACGAGACTGAGATGCGCTACATTGCAACTCTGGTTTCTCTTCAATTCCACGTATAAATCTTTCGCCTTTTACTAAAGATTTCCGTGGGGAGGAACACTCAAATGAGTCTATAGACTATTTTTTGTCGTCCCGACTCTAATGTCGGGGCAATAATCTAAACTTAAAAACAGAACAAACTACCCCACTGCGCATGTGCGTTATTCTCCCTCTTCTCTCGACTGTTTGTTGTCTGCGCCTGCAACCTTCTTCTCGTTTTCTCCTCCAAACAAACAGTTACCGACTGGTTGAGTTCAGTTTGAAATCCCAGGGCCGCCCTGGATGAGGCTGGTTCAACACTGACAGAGATGCGTCGCCAAGCCAACCCCGATTGTCTACGTCACAAAGGTGATCAACTGGTAGATGTTTATAGTCATTCACATGAGTTTTTGTGACACAGGACAAAGTTACAACGAATGAGGGTCTGTGTTTAAGTACAACGGAATACAAATTTCTAAAGTAAGCTGATTTCATCAGGTTTCGCAATAGATCGCACGTTTGCCCAATATATGGTTGGTCGCTAAGGGCTTCCCACCTTAGCAACATACAGCGTCCGAGGGACGAGACTGAGATGCGCTACATTGCAACTCTGGTTTCTCTTCAATTCCACGTATAAATCTTTCGCCTTTTACTAAAGATTTCCGTGGGGAGGAACACTCAAATGAGTCTATAGACTATTTTTTGTCGTCCCGACTCTAATGTCGGGGCAATAATCTAAACTTAAAAACAGAACAAACTACCCCACTGCGCATGTGCGTTATTCTCCCTCTTCTCTCGACTGTTTGTTGTCTGCGCCTGCAACCTTCTTCTCGTTTTCTCCTCCAAACAAACAGTTACCGACTGGTTGAGTTCAGTTTGAAATCCCAGGGCCGCCCTGGATGAGGCTGGTTCAACACTGACAGAGATGCGTCGCCAAGCCAACCCCGATTGTCTACGTCACAAAGGTGATCAACTGGTAGATGTTTATAGTCATTCACATGAGTTTTTGTGACACAGGACAAAGTTACAACGAATGAGGGTCTGTGTTTAAGTACAACGGAATACAAATTTCTAAAGTAAGCTGATTTCATCAGGTTTCGCAATAGATCGCACGTTTGCCCAATATATGGTTGGTCGCTAAGGGCTTCCCACCTTAGCAACATACAGCGTCCGAGGGACGAGACGGAGATGCGCTACATTGCAACTCTGGTTTCTCTTCAATTCCACGTATAAATCTTTCGCCTTTTACTAAAGATTTCCGTGGGGAGGAACACTCAAATGAGTCTATAGACTATTTTTTGTCGTCCCGACTCTAATGTCGGGGCAATAATCTAAACTTAAAAACAGAACAAACTACCCCACTGCGCATGTGCGTTATTCTCCCTCTTCTCTCGACTGTTTGTTGTCTGCGCCTGCAACCTTCTTCTCGTTTTCTCCTCCAAACAAACAGTTACCGACTGGTTGAGTTCAGTTTGAAATCCCAGGGCCGCCCTGGATGAGGCTGGTTCAACACTGACAGAGATGCGTCGCCAAGCCAACCCCGATTGTCTACGTCACAAAGGTGATCAACTGGTAGATGTTTATAGTCATTCACATGAGTTTTTGTGACACAGGACAAAGTTACAACGAATGAGGGTCTGTGTTTAAGTACAACGGAATACAAATTTCTAAAGTAAGCTGATTTCATCAGGTTTCGCAATAGATCGCACGTTTGCCCAATATATGGTTGGTCGCTAAGGGCTTCCCACCTTAGCAACATACAGCGTCCGAGGGACGAGACTGAGATGCGCTACATTGCAACTCTGGTTTCTCTTCAATTCCACGTATAAATCTTTCGCCTTTTACTAAAGATTTCCGTGGGGAGGAACACTCAAATGAGTCTATAGACTATTTTTTGTCGTCCCGACTCTAATGTCGGGGCAATAATCTAAACTTAAAAACAGAACAAACTACCCCACTGCGCATGTGCGTTATTCTCCCTCTTCTCTCGACTGTTTGTTGTCTGCGCCTGCAACCTTCTTCTCGTTTTCTCCTCCAAACAAACAGTTACCGACTGGTTGAGTTCAGTTTGAAATCCCAGGGCCGCCCTGGATGAGGCTGGTTCAACACTGACAGAGATGCGTCGCCAAGCCAACCCCGATTGTCTACGTCACAAAGGTGATCAACTGGTAGATGTTTATAGTCATTCACATGAGTTTTTGTGACACAGGACAAAGTTACAACGAATGAGGGTCTGTGTTTAAGTACAACGGAATACAAATTTCTAAAGTAAGCTGATTTCATCAGGTTTCGCAATAGATCGCACGTTTGCCCAATATATGGTTGGTCGCTAAGGGCTTCCCACCTTAGCAACATACAGCGTCCGAGGGACGAGACTGAGATGCGCTACATTGCAACTCTGGTTTCTCTTCAATTCCACGTATAAATCTTTCGCCTTTTACTAAAGATTTCCGTGGGGAGGAACACTCAAATGAGTCTATAGACTATTTTTTGTCGTCCCGACTCTAATGTCGGGGCAATAATCTAAACTTAAAAACAGAACAAACTACCCCACTGCGCATGTGCGTTATTCTCCCTCTTCTCTCGACTGTTTGTTGTCTGCGCCTGCAACCTTCTTCTCGTTTTCTCCTCCAAACAAACAGTTACCGACTGGTTGAGTTCAGTTTGAAATCCCAGGGCCGCCCTGGATGAGGCTGGTTCAACACTGACAGAGATGCGTCGCCAAGCCAACCCCGATTGTCTACGTCACAAAGGTGATCAACTGGTAGATGTTTATAGTCATTCACATGAGTTTTTGTGACACAGGACAAAGTTACAACGAATGAGGGTCTGTGTTTAAGTACAACGGAATACAAATTTCTAAAGTAAGCTGATTTCATCAGGTTTCGCAATAGATCGCACGTTTGCCCAATATATGGTTGGTCGCTAAGGGCTTCCCACCTTAGCAACATACAGCGTCCGAGGGACGAGACTGAGATGCGCTACATTGCAACTCTGGTTTCTCTTCAATTCCACGTATAAATCTTTCGCCTTTTACTAAAGATTTCCGTGGGGAGGAACACTCAAATGAGTCTATAGACTATTTTTTGTCGTCCCGACTCTAATGTCGGGGCAATAATCTAAACTTAAAAACAGAACAAACTACCCCACTGCGCATGTGCGTTATTCTCCCTCTTCTCTCGACTGTTTGTTGTCTGCGCCTGCAACCTTCTTCTCGTTTTCTCCTCCAAACAAACAGTTACCGACTGGTTGAGTTCAGTTTGAAATCCCAGGGCCGCCCTGGATGAGGCTGGTTCAACACTGACAGAGATGCGTCGCCAAGCCAACCCCGATTGTCTACGTCACAAAGGTGATCAACTGGTAGATGTTTATAGTCATTCACATGAGTTTTTGTGACACAGGACAAAGTTACAACGAATGAGGGTCTGTGTTTAAGTACAACGGAATACAAATTTCTAAAGTAAGCTGATTTCATCAGGTTTCGCAATAGATCGCACGTTTGCCCAATATATGGTTGGTCGCTAAGGGCTTCCCACCTTAGCAACATACAGCGTCCGAGGGACGAGACTGAGATGCGCTACATTGCAACTCTGGTTTCTCTTCAATTCCACGTATAAATCTTTCGCCTTTTACTAAAGATTTCCGTGGGGAGGAACACTCAAATGAGTCTATAGACTATTTTTTGTCGTCCCGACTCTAATGTCGGGGCAATAATCTAAACTTAAAAACAGAACAAACTACCCCACTGCGCATGTGCGTTATTCTCCCTCTTCTCTCGACTGTTTGTTGTCTGCGCCTGCAACCTTCTTCTCGTTTTCTCCTCCAAACAAACAGTTACCGACTGGTTGAGTTCAGTTTGAAATCCCAGGGCCGCCCTGGATGAGGCTGGTTCAACACTGACAGAGATGCGTCGCCAAGCCAACCCCGATTGTCTACGTCACAAAGGTGATCAACTGGTAGATGTTTATAGTCATTCACATGAGTTTTTGTGACACAGGACAAAGTTACAACGAATGAGGGTCTGTGTTTAAGTACAACGGAATACAAATTTCTAAAGTAAGCTGATTTCATCAGGTTTCGCAATAGATCGCACGTTTGCCCAATATATGGTTGGTCGCTAAGGGCTTCCCACCTTAGCAACATACAGCGTCCGAGGGACGAGACTGAGATGCGCTACATTGCAACTCTGGTTTCTCTTCAATTCCACGTATAAATCTTTCGCCTTTTACTAAAGATTTCCGTGGGGAGGAACACTCAAATGAGTCTATAGACTATTTTTTGTCGTCCCGACTCTAATGTCGGGGCAATAATCTAAACTTAAAAACAGAACAAACTACCCCACTGCGCATGTGCGTTATTCTCCCTCTTCTCTCGACTGTTTGTTGTCTGCGCCTGCAACCTTCTTCTCGTTTTCTCCTCCAAACAAACAGTTACCGACTGGTTGAGTTCAGTTTGAAATCCCAGGGCCGCCCTGGATGAGGCTGGTTCAACACTGACAGAGATGCGTCGCCAAGCCAACCCCGATTGTCTACGTCACAAAGGTGATCAACTGGTAGATGTTTATAGTCATTCACATGAGTTTTTGTGACACAGGACAAAGTTACAACGAATGAGGGTCTGTGTTTAAGTACAACGGAATACAAATTTCTAAAGTAAGCTGATTTCATCAGGTTTCGCAATAGATCGCACGTTTGCCCAATATATGGTTGGTCGCTAAGGGCTTCCCACCTTAGCAACATACAGCGTCCGAGGGACGAGACTGTGATGCGCTACATTGCAACTCTGGTTTCTCTTCAATTCCACGTATAAATCTTTCGCCTTTTACTAAAGATTTCCGTGGGGAGGAACACTCAAATGAGTCTATAGACTATTTTTTGTCGTCCCGACTCTAATGTCGGGGCAATAATCTAAACTTAAAAACAGAACAAACTACCCCACTGCGCATGTGCGTTATTCTCCCTCTTCTCTCGACTGTTTGTTGTCTGCGCCTGCAACCTTCTTCTCGTTTTCTCCTCCAAACAAACAGTTACCGACTGGTTGAGTTCAGTTTGAAATCCCAGGGCCGCCCTGGATGAGGCTGGTTCAACACTGACAGAGATGCGTCGCCAAGCCAACCCCGATTGTCTACGTCACAAAGGTGATCAACTGGTAGATGTTTATAGTCATTCACATGAGTTTTTGTGACACAGGACAAAGTTACAACGAATGAGGGTCTGTGTTTAAGTACAACGGAATACAAATTTCTAAAGTAAGCTGATTTCATCAGGTTTCGCAATAGATCGCACGTTTGCCCAATATATGGTTGGTCGCTAAGGGCTTCCCACCTTAGCAACATACAGCGTCCGAGGGACGAGACTGAGATGCGCTACATTGCAACTCTGGTTTCTCTTCAATTCCACGTATAAATCTTTCGCCTTTTACTAAAGATTTCCGTGGGGAGGAACACTCAAATGAGTCTATAGACTATTTTTTGTCGTCCCGACTCTAATGTCGGGGCAATAATCTAAACTTAAAAACAGAACAAACTACCCCACTGCGCATGTGCGTTATTCTCCCTCTTCTCTCGACTGTTTGTTGTCTGCGCCTGCAACCTTCTTCTCGTTTTCTCCTCCAAACAAACAGTTACCGACTGGTTGAGTTCAGTTTGAAATCCCAGGGCCGCCCTGGATGAGGCTGGTTCAACACTGACAGAGATGCGTCGCCAAGCCAACCCCGATTGTCTACGTCACAAAGGTGATCAACTGGTAGATGTTTATAGTCATTCACATGAGTTTTTGTGACACAGGACAAAGTTACAACGAATGAGGGTCTGTGTTTAAGTACAACGGAATACAAATTTCTAAAGTAAGCTGATTTCATCAGGTTTCGCAATAGATCGCACGTTTGCCCAATATATGGTTGGTCGCTAAGGGCTTCCCACCTTAGCAACATACAGCGTCCGAGGGACGAGACTGAGATGCGCTACATTGCAACTCTGGTTTCTCTTCAATTCCACGTATAAATCTTTCGCCTTTTACTAAAGATTTCCGTGGGGAGGAACACTCAAATGAGTCTATAGACTATTTTTTGTCGTCCCGACTCTAATGTCGGGGCAATAATCTAAACTTAAAAACAGAACAAACTACCCCACTGCGCATGTGCGTTATTCTCCCTCTTCTCTCGACTGTTTGTTGTCTGCGCCTGCAACCTTCTTCTCGTTTTCTCCTCCAAACAAACAGTTACCGACTGGTTGAGTTCAGTTTGAAATCCCAGGGCCGCCCTGGATGAGGCTGGTTCAACACTGACAGAGATGCGTCGCCAAGCCAACCCCGATTGTCTACGTCACAAAGGTGATCAACTGGTAGATGTTTATAGTCATTCACATGAGTTTTTGTGACACAGGACAAAGTTACAACGAATGAGGGTCTGTGTTTAAGTACAACGGAATACAAATTTCTAAAGTAAGCTGATTTCATCAGGTTTCGCAATAGATCGCACGTTTGCCCAATATATGGTTGGTCGCTAAGGGCTTCCCACCTTAGCAACATACAGCGTCCGAGGGACGAGACTGAGATGCGCTACATTGCAACTCTGGTTTCTCTTCAATTCCACGTATAAATCTTTCGCCTTTTACTAAAGATTTCCGTGGGGAGGAACACTCAAATGAGTCTATAGACTATTTTTTGTCGTCCCGACTCTAATGTCGGGGCAATAATCTAAACTTAAAAACAGAACAAACTACCCCACTGCGCATGTGCGTTATTCTCCCTCTTCTCTCGACTGTTTGTTGTCTGCGCCTGCAACCTTCTTCTCGTTTTCTCCTCCAAACAAACAGTTACCGACTGGTTGAGTTCAGTTTGAAATCCCAGGGCCGCCCTGGATGAGGCTGGTTCAACACTGACAGAGATGCGTCGCCAAGCCAACCCCGATTGTCTACGTCACAAAGGTGATCAACTGGTAGATGTTTATAGTCATTCACATGAGTTTTTGTGACACAGGACAAAGTTACAACGAATGAGGGTCTGTGTTTAAGTACAACGGAATACAAATTTCTAAAGTAAGCTGATTTCATCAGGTTTCGCAATAGATCGCACGTTTGCCCAATATATGGTTGGTCGCTAAGGGCTTCCCACCTTAGCAACATACAGCGTCCGAGGGACGAGACTGAGATGCGCTACATTGCAACTCTGGTTTCTCTTCAATTCCACGTATAAATCTTTCGCCTTTTACTAAAGATTTCCGTGGGGAGGAACACTCAAATGAGTCTATAGACTATTTTTTGTCGTCCCGACTCTAATGTCGGGGCAATAATCTAAACTTAAAAACAGAACAAACTACCCCACTGCGCATGTGCGTTATTCCCCCTCTTCTCTCGACTGTTTGTTGTCTGCGCCTGCAACCTTCTTCTCGTTTTCTCCTCCAAACAAACAGTTACCGACTGGTTGAGTTCAGTTTGAAATCCCAGGGCCGCCCTGGATGAGGCTGGTTCAACACTGACAGAGATGCGTCGCCAAGCCAACCCTGATTGTCTACGTCACAAAGGTGATCAACTGGTAGATGTTTATAGTCATTCACATGAGTTTTTGTGACACAGGACAAAGTTACAACGAATGAGGGTCTGTGTTTAAGTACAACGGAATACAAATTTCTAAAGTAAGCTGATTTCATCAGGTTTCGCAATAGATCGCACGTTTGCCCAATATATGGTTGGTCGCTAAGGGCTTCCCACCTTAGCAACATACACCGTCCGAGGGACGAGACTGAGATGCGCTACATTGCAACTCTGGTTTCTCTTCAATTCCACGTATAAATCTTTCGCCTTTTACTAAAGATTTCCGTGGGGAGGAACACTCAAATGAGTCTATAGACTATTTTTTGTCGTCCCGACTCTAATGTCGGGGCAATAATCTAAACTTAAAAACAGAACAAACTACCCCACTGCGCATGTGCGTTATTCTCCCTCTTCTCTCGACTGTTTGTTGTCTGCGCCTGCAACCTTCTTCTCGTTTTCTCCTCCAAACAAACAGTTACCGACTGGTTGAGTTCAGTTTGAAATCCCAGGGCCGCCCTGGATGAGGCTGGTTCAACACTGACAGAGATGCGTCGCCAAGCCAACCCCGATTGTCTACGTCACAAAGGTGATCAACTGGTAGATGTTTATAGTCATTCACATGAGTTTTTGTGACACAGGACAAAGTTACAACGAATGAGGGTCTGTGTTTAAGTACAACGGAATACAAATTTCTAAAGTAAGCTGATTTCATCAGGTTTCGCAATAGATCGCACGTTTGCCCAATATATGGTTGGTCGCTAAGGGCTTCCCACCTTAGCAACATACAGCGTCCGAGGGACGAGACTGAGATGCGCTACATTGCAACTCTGGTTTCTCTTCAATTCCACGTATAAATCTTTCGCCTTTTACTAAAGATTTCCGTGGGGAGGAACACTCAAATGAGTCTATAGACTATTTTTTGTCGTCCCGACTCTAATGTCGGGGCAATAATCTAAACTTAAAAACAGAACAAACTACCCCACTGCGCATGTGCGTTATTCTCCCTCTTCTCTCGACTGTTTGTTGTCTGCGCCTGCAACCTTCTTCTCGTTTTCTCCTCCAAACAAACAGTTACCGACTGGTTGAGTTCAGTTTGAAATCCCAGGGCCGCCCTGGATGAGGCTGGTTCAACACTGACAGAGATGCGTCGCCAAGCCAACCCCGATTGTCTACGTCACAAAGGTGATCAACTGGTAGATGTTTATAGTCATTCACATGAGTTTTTGTGACACAGGACAAAGTTACAACGAATGAGGGTCTGTGTTTAAGTACAACGGAATACAAATTTCTAAAGTAAGCTGATTTCATCAGGTTTCGCAATAGATCGCACGTTTGCCCAATATATGGTTGGTCGCTAAGGGCTTCCCACCTTAGCAACATACAGCGTCCGAGGGACGAGACTGAGATGCGCTACATTGCAACTCTGGTTTCTCTTCAATTCCACGTATAAATCTTTCGCCTTTTACTAAAGATTTCCGTGGGGAGGAACACTCAAATGAGTCTATAGACTATTTTTTGTCGTCCCGACTCTAATGTCGGGGCAATAATCTAAACTTAAAAACAGAACAAACTACCCCACTGCGCATGTGCGTTATTCTCCCTCTTCTCTCGACTGTTTGTTGTCTGCGCCTGCAACCTTCTTCTCGTTTTCTCCTCCAAACAAACAGTTACCGACTGGTTGAGTTCAGTTTGAAATCCCAGGGCCGCCCTGGATGAGGCTGGTTCAACACTGACAGAGATGCGTCGCCAAGCCAACCCCGATTGTCTACGTCACAAAGGTGATCAACTGGTAGATGTTTATAGTCATTCACATGAGTTTTTGTGACACAGGACAAAGTTACAACGAATGAGGGTCTGTGTTTAAGTACAACGGAATACAAATTTCTAAAGTAAGCTGATTTCATCAGGTTTCGCAATAGATCGCACGTTTGCCCAATATATGGTTGGTCGCTAAGGGCTTCCCACCTTAGCAACATACAGCGTCCGAGGGACGAGACTGAGATGCGCTACATTGCAACTCTGGTTTCTCTTCAATTCCACGCATTTACAATTGGATTACTTTGTTGGGCTAGTTTGATCTTCGTTGGATGTGATTTTCTTTCTTGTTTGGAACCAGTACCTAGGACTGACTTTAGGTGAGAACTCTTTTTCTATTAGTAGCCTTACCGCCCGTTTGGGTTGGTAGTAGGCTTTAGTATGGCTTCCACCGGCGTTGGAATTGACCAGGGAAGACTTGCTCGCTCAGTGAAAGTTACTCTGAGTGCCCCCTCAAGGAACCAAGTAAACACTAGGAAGGCTCTGATGGACAGATTTTCAAAACTAGGTGTCCCAGCTTCTAACTTAGAGTTTGTAGGCCAGCTACGTAGCTCTAAGCAATGGTTTATGACTTTTGCCTCTGTGGCAATAAGAAGTGACATTCTAAAGCGTGGAAGTATTAGGTTGGACTCGATTAATTGCACGGCTACATTTTCGTCTTTTCACGATGAGGTGACAACTATTAAAATACATTGGCTTCCTCCCCAGGTTAGGGAGTCAATGATTGCAAAGTTCTTCTCAACATTTGGTGAAGTGAAAGACGTGTTGAATGAAAAGGTACCTGGCTATGATACGTTTACAGGCCTAAGACTAGCTAAGGTCGCGGTGACCCCTGGCAAGCTTTCATGCATACCTTATTTAGCCGAGATATGTGGGTATCAAGCCCTACTAATCGTCCCTGGTAGACAACCCCTGTGCCTCCGATGCAATGAAGTCGGGCACATCAGGAGGGATTGCACCTCCGTACAATGCGAGCACTGTCGCTCTTTCTCTCACCCCTCTATAAAGTGTTCCAGGCAGCATTCATATGCTGATCGAGTAGCCAATCGCCCAGCACCACCCAGTGAGAATCCCGTACCTGAGCAGGCCGAGGATTGTGCCTCTGTTGTATCTGGGGCATACGATGGCCCCGCTGATTTAGAATGCGGAGATGACGTTGCATCTGCCAACGGTGAATGCCAACATGAATCGGAGATCGACGAAGACATGGAGACAGTCCAGTGTGAATCCCAGATAGGTGGGAATGACGTCGCCCCTTCTTCCCGGCCACTTTTAAACCTAAATGTGTCGGCCCAGGAGATATATAGACAGGTTAATGCCATACGTGGCTATTCCCCTGGTTCATCTGTTTCGTCTGAGTCCCCAGTCCGGCTCCCGGATCCGGACGACTCAAGTGGTAATATATTTGTCGGTGGGAACCCTGTTGTATCCCAGTGTGAAACGTATACAAGTGAGACAGACTGGACAGTGGTGTCTGGAAAGCGTCCCTCAAAGGATTGCCTAGTTTTTAAAAAGAAAAAAGCTAAGCCTGGTGACCTTACCACGGAATAATTACATTATGACGACAACAACAGATTCGCCTTGTTTGGCCGTATGCCCACCGGACTCCTCTTTATGTTTGATGATTTGGACAAATGCTTGGTTTACTGGGATTGCCTGGTATGTTGTAATAACCCTTTTGGGTGTTTTCTATTCCACCTTTGTAGTCTTCAGTGTTATATGTCTGGGAAACCAGACAGTTTTCCCGCTGTGCTATATTAACTTTATAACATGTGTAAATATAATTGTATAACATTTTGTCTCCTTTATTTTCTATTCAGCCTAATGAATCTGTCCATCAACACCATTAATTGTAAAGGGCTTCGTACGTCTTCTAAAAGAAGTACAGCTTTTTCTTATTTTCAAGCCCTGAAACTTGACATTATTTTCGTTCAAGAAACCCATTTGAACAATTTAGCTTTACAGAAACAATGGGAGGGTGAATGGGGTGGGAAGTGTGTTTATAGTTACGGTTTATCAAATTCAAGAGGGGTGGGTATTCTTTTTTCTCCAAAGTTAAGAGTGGATATTCAGAAAGTAGATTCGGATTTGGATGGGAGGGTGGTTTCTTGTGACGTTGTTATAAATAATGTAGCTTTACGACTTATTTCTGTATACGCTCCAGATCATGTAGAGTCCGAGCGAAAAACCTTCCTTAATACTTTATGCACATATTTTGTTACCAGTAAGCCTCTAATTGTAGCCGGTGATTTTAACTGTATTTTCGATGCGTCTATCGATAAGATTGGGGGTAACCCAAATAGGGGGCTTATAGGCTCCGAAATACTAAAGTCACTTATAAGAGATTTTCATTTAACTGATGTTTATAGATTTAAAAATCCAACTGATGTTTCTTTTACCTGGTCAAGTAATGGTGTTTCATGTTTACTTGACAGGATTTTTGTTTCTAATTCCCTTAAGCCCAACATATCTGACAGTTCAATATCTCTATGTCCATTTTCAGACCATTGTTTTGTTAATCTCTCTGTTTCTCTCCCTAACAGTGCCGTAAAAGGCCCCGGATATTGGCACTGCAATGTTTCTATTTTAAAGGATCCTGATTTTAATTCTGATTTTTTAGATTTATGGTGTGTTTTGTCAGCTACGGCTGATTTTTCTCACGATTGGTGGGAGGAATGTAAATCAGAATTTAAACGCCTTATCATATCCCACAGCAAACGACTATCTATTAAACGAAACAAAGAGCTTCATAGTTTAAGGAGCTCAATACTTAAATTATCCCACCTTGACCAAAACTCTCCAGAAATAAATGATATTAAGAACTCTGTAACCGAAATAATAAATGCTTATAATGAAGGTGTTAAAATAAGGGCAAAAGTAAAGGATTTCAATTATGACGATGGCCCATCCAGATATTTTTTTCAGAAAGAAAAGTCAAATGCTAACAAAAAAGTTATCACTCAATTAAATGTAAATGATTCTGTTATTTCTGACACACCTGGTATTTTGTCTGCAACCAATGAATTTTATTCAAACTTATTTCATGACGAAGCTATTGATGATTCCTCTGTTGACTATTTCCTTTCCGATTTACCTAAACTGTCTCAAGAGGATTCCAATTCTCTCGAGTCTCTTATAACCCTTGAGGAGGTCCGTGAGGCCCTAGGTGGGATGAAAAATTATTCCTCACCTGGACCTGACGGCCTCCCCAAGGAATTTTATCTGCATTTTATTGAAACTATTGGTAATGATTTTGTTCAATATTTAAACACTTGTTTTCATGAGCAACTTTTAAGCCCTTCTCAAAGATTATCTTATATTACTTTGCTGTGTAAAGATGAATCTAACCCTGAAAATTTAAAAAACTGGAGACCCATTTCTCTACTCAATACCGATTATAAGATAATTTCAAAAGTTTTATGCAATCGGCTTGGTAAAGTTTTAAGTTCTATTGTTTATTTAGACCAGACTTGTTCAGTTCCAGGCAGAAGTATTGTAGACAATCTTCATTTGCTTCGTAATGTTGTTGATTATACTGAGCAAACCCAGCAGGGTGGTATTTTTCTTTGCATTGATAACGAGAAAGCTTTCGATCGCGTTAGTCATAAATATCTCTTTCGGCTCTTAGAAGTTTTCAATTTCGGACCTATTTTTCGGCAATGGGTTAGACTCCTGTATTCTGAGTCCAAAAGTGCGGTCTTGGTGAATGGTTTTGTTTCTGATGGGTTTCCATTGTTACGGGGCGTGCATCAGGGCTGCTCTTTGAGTCCACTCCTGTACGTCCTCTCTTTGGAACCCCTGTTGAGCAAAATCAGGTCCAGACCTGAAATTGTAGGAGTTACGCCTCCTGGTTCAAAAGTTCCTGTAAAATACACTGCATATGCAGATGATATTTCCTGCATTTTAAAATCAAAGCTTTCTGCGTTTCATGTTCTCAATTTATGTACTGATTTTGATAAGGCTTCTGGTTCCAGGATAAATTTTGTCAAAACCAAAGGATTGTACTTTGGTTCCTTTTCATCTTTTTCTGATCAACCTTACGGTATCACATGGTCTTCGGACCCCACTAAGATTCTTGGTGTTTTTTTTGGATCTTGTTCAAAACAACTCTTGTACGATGTTAACTGGAACCCAGTCTATAATAAAATTAACAAAGTCTGTAATTTATGGAAATTAAGAAACCTTTCGTATAAAGGGAAGTCAATCTTGATACACTCTCTTTTGTTTTCCAAATTATGGTACGTGGGAAATGTTGTAGCCCTTCCTAGGCATTATCTAAAACTTTTCAACACAATACAATTTCAGTTTTTCTGGGGTGGTAAACATGAATTAGTGAAAAGAGAGGTCTTATACAACCCTGTTGATAAAGGTGGTTATAATTTGGTCAATATTGTACATAAATTAGATGCATTTAATTTTATGCATGTAAAACGTTTGCTTATGTTGTATGGAACTGAAGAATGTCCATCCTGGTGTCATTATGCTGTGTACTGGATGGGTTTATCTTTGCGGGCAGTTTGTCCTTCCATGGCGAGGAACTCAATTCCACACTCTCTCTACCCTCCAATGTTTTATGTTCACGCGAAAGAGGTTTTCCACAAAATGTGTAATTTGTCTGTTAATTTAGATATACCATCCTGTACAACAAAATCAGTGTACAAGCTTTTACTACAGTCTTCCCTTCAGCCACCAAGAGTCCATCGTAATTTTCCGCTTGTTAATTTTTCATCTGTATGGCAAAATATCAGCTGTAAAATATTGTGTAATTTCACTAAAGATTTTCTTTTTCGCCTTGCCCACCGTGTTTTGTTTACGGGCTTTTACCTCACCAGAACTTTCCACTTACGTTGTAACCCCAAATGTTACTTTTGTCACGATCCATTAGAAACAATAGAGCATTTGTTTTTTCTTTGCCCAATGGTAAGACCCCTGTGGCAATGGCTTACCATTATTCTGTCTAATATTTTTCAAGAGCCCGTTACGATAAATCTTCATGTAGTTGTTTTTTCTGCTTTTACTCCATCTAAAAGGGTTAAGTTTAATCAGTTGTTTATTTTTGCAATTTCTGAAATGAAAAGATGTATATGGCAAAAGAGGGTTTCTTTAAAGTACAATAATATAGTAGCCAGCACCGATTCTATTAGAAAACATTTTGTCTCAGCCGTTAAAGGAAGAATACTATTAGATTCTAAGCGTCTTGAAAATACTGTTTTCCTTTCTCAATGGTCTTTTGATGACCGACTGTGTACTTTATTCAATGGTAAATTAGACGTACATTTATAATATGTAAATCTCATAGGTTTATAAAAATACAAAATGTAAGCATCATTAACTATAAACATTGAATAGTTAACATTATGTTTTAATATAATTTTACCTGTATATATGTGAATAAAGTTTTATTCAAAGAGAAAAAAAAAATTTACTAAAGATTTCCGTGGGGAGGAACACTCAAATGAGTCTATAGACTATTTTTTGTCGTCCCGACTCTAATGTCGGGGCAATAATCTAAACTTAAAAACAGAACAAACTACCCCACTGCGCATGTGCGTTATTCTCCCTCTTCTCTCGACTGTTTGTTGTCTGCGCCTGCAACCTTCTTCTCGTTTTCTCCTCCAAACAAACAGTTACCGACTGGTTGAGTTCAGTTTGAAATCCCAGGGCCGCCCTGGATGAGGCTGGTTCAACACTGACAGAGATGCGTCGCCAAGCCAACCCCGATTGTCTACGTCACAAAGGTGATCAACTGGTAGATGTTTATAGTCATTCACATGAGTTTTTGTGACACAGGACAAAGTTACAACGAATGAGGGTCTGTGTTTAAGTACAACGGAATACAAATTTCTAAAGTAAGCTGATTTCATCAGGTTTCGCAATAGATCGCACGTTTGCCCAATATATGGTTGGTCGCTAAGGGCTTCCCACCTTAGCAACATACAGCGTTCGAGGGACGAGACTGAGATGCGCTACATTGCAACTCTGGTTTCTCTTCAATTCCACGTATAAATCTTTCGCCTTTTACTAAAGATTTCCGTGGGGAGGAACACTCAAATGAGTCTATAGACTATTTTTTGTCGTCCCGACTCTAATGTCGGGGCAATAATCTAAACTTAAAAACAGAACAAACTACCCCACTGCGCATGTGCGTTATTCTCCCTCTTCTCTCGACTGTTTGTTGTCTGCGCCTGCAACCTTCTTCTCGTTTTCTCCTCCAAACAAACAGTTACCGACTGGTTGAGTTCAGTTTGAAATCCCAGGGCCGCCCTGGATGAGGCTGGTTCAACACTGACAGAGATGCGTCGCCAAGCCAACCCCGATTGTCTACGTCACAAAGGTGATCAACTGGTAGATGTTTATAGTCATTCACATGAGTTTTTGTGACACAGGACAAAGTTACAACGAATGAGGGTCTGTGTTTAAGTACAACGGAATACAAATTTCTAAAGTAAGCTGATTTCATCAGGTTTCGCAATAGATCGCACGTTTGCCCAATATATGGTTGGTCGCTAAGGGCTTCCCACCTTAGCAACATACAGCGTCCGAGGGACGAGACTGAGATGCGCTACATTGCAACTCTGGTTTCTCTTCAATTCCACGTATAAATCTTTCGCCTTTTACTAAAGATTTCCGTGGGGAGGAACACTCAAATGAGTCTATAGACTATTTTTTGTCGTCCCGACTCTAATGTCGGGGCAATAATCTAAACTTAAAAACAGAACAAACTACCCCACTGCGCATGTGCGTTATTCTCCCTCTTCTCTCGACTGTTTGTTGTCTGCGCCTGCAACCTTCTTCTCGTTTTCTCCTCCAAACAAACAGTTACCGACTGGTTGAGTTCAGTTTGAAATCCCAGGGCCGCCCTGGATGAGGCTGGTTCAACACTGACAGAGATGCGTCGCCAAGCCAACCCCGATTGTCTACGTCACAAAGGTGATCAACTGGTAGATGTTTATAGTCATTCACATGAGTTTTTGTGACACAGGACAAAGTTACAACGAATGAGGGTCTGTGTTTAAGTACAACGGAATACAAATTTCTAAAGTAAGCTGATTTCATCAGGTTTCGCAATAGATCGCACGTTTGCCCAATATATGGTTGGTCGCTAAGGGCTTCCCACCTTAGCAACATACAGCGTCCGAGGGACGAGACTGAGATGCGCTAAATTGCAACTCTGGTTTCTCTTCAATTCCACGTATAAATCTTTCGCCTTTTACTAAAGATTTCCGTGGGGAGGAACACTCAAATGAGTCTATAGACTATTTTTTGTCGTCCCGACTCTAATGTCGGGGCAATAATCTAAACTTAAAAACAGAACAAACTACCCCACTGCGCATGTGCGTTATTCTCCCTCTTCTCTCGACTGTTTGTTGTCTGCGCCTGCAACCTTCTTCTCGTTTTCTCCTCCAAACAAACAGTTACCGACTGGTTGAGTTCAGTTTGAAATCCCAGGGCCGCCCTGGATGAGGCTGGTTCAACACTGACAGAGATGCGTCGCCAAGCCAACCCCGATTGTCTACGTCACAAAGGTGATCAACTGGTAGATGTTTATAGTCATTCACATGAGTTTTTGTGACACAGGACAAAGTTACAACGAATGAGGGTCTGTGTTTAAGTACAACGGAATACAAATTTCTAAAGTAAGCTGATTTCATCAGGTTTCGCAATAGATCGCACGTTTGCCCAATATATGGTTGGTCGCTAAGGGCTTCCCACCTTAGCAACATACAGCGTCCGAGGGACGAGACTGAGATGCGCTACATTGCAACTCTGGTTTCTCTTCAATTCCACGTATAAATCTTTCGCCTTTTACTAAAGATTTCCGTGGGGAGGAACACTCAAATGAGTCTATAGACTATTTTTTGTCGTCCCGACTCTAATGTCGGGGCAATAATCTAAACTTAAAAACAGAACAAACTACCCCACTGCGCATGTGCGTTATTCTCCCTCTTCTCTCGACTGTTTGTTGTCTGCGCCTGCAACCTTCTTCTCGTTTTCTCCTCCAAACAAACAGTTACCGACTGGTTGAGTTCAGTTTGAAATCCCAGGGCCGCCCTGGATGAGGCTGGTTCAACACTGACAGAGATGCGTCGCCAAGCCAACCCCGATTGTCTACGTCACAAAGGTGATCAACTGGTAGATGTTTATAGTCATTCACATGAGTTTTTGTGACACAGGACAAAGTTACAACGAATGAGGGTCTGTGTTTAAGTACAACGGAATACAAATTTCTAAAGTAAGCTGATTTCATCAGGTTTCGCAATAGATCGCACGTTTGCCCAATATATGGTTGGTCGCTAAGGGCTTCCCACCTTAGCAACATACAGCGTCCGAGGGACGAGACTGAGATGCGCTACATTGCAACTCTGGTTTCTCTTCAATTCCACGTATAAATCTTTCGCCTTTTACTAAAGATTTCCGTGGGGAGGAACACTCAAATGAGTCTATAGACTATTTTTTGTCGTCCCGACTCTAATGTCGGGGCAATAATCTAAACTTAAAAACAGAACAAACTACCCCACTGCGCATGTGCGTTATTCTCCCTCTTCTCTCGACTGTTTGTTGTCTGCGCCTGCAACCTTCTTCTCGTTTTCTCCTCCAAACAAACAGTTACCGACTGGTTGAGTTCAGTTTGAAATCCCAGGGCCGCCCTGGATGAGGCTGGTTCAACACTGACAGAGATGCGTCGCCAAGCCAACCCCGATTGTCTACGTCACAAAGGTGATCAACTGGTAGATGTTTATAGTCATTCACATGAGTTTTTGTGACACAGGACAAAGTTACAACGAATGAGGGTCTGTGTTTAAGTACAACGGAATACAAATTTCTAAAGTAAGCTGATTTCATCAGGTTTCGCAATAGATCGCACGTTTGCCCAATATATGGTTGGTCGCTAAGGGCTTCCCACCTTAGCAACATACAGCGTCCGAGGGACGAGACTGAGATGCGCTACATTGCAACTCTGGTTTCTCTTCAATTCCACGTATAAATCTTTCGCCTTTTACTAAAGATTTCCGTGGGGAGGAACACTCAAATGAGTCTATAGACTATTTTTTGTCGTCCCGACTCTAATGTCGGGGCAATAATCTAAACTTAAAAACAGAACAAACTACCCCACTGCGCATGTGCGTTATTCTCCCTCTTCTCTCGACTGTTTGTTGTCTGCGCCTGCAACCTTCTTCTCGTTTTCTCCTCCAAACAAACAGTTACCGACTGGTTGAGTTCAGTTTGAAATCCCAGGGCCGCCCTGGATGAGGCTGGTTCAACACTGACAGAGATGCGTCGCCAAGCCAACCCCGATTGTCTACGTCACAAAGGTGATCAACTGGTAGATGTTTATAGTCATTCACATGAGTTTTTGTGACACAGGACAAAGTTACAACGAATGAGGGTCTGTGTTTAAGTACAACGGAATACAAATTTCTAAAGTAAGCTGATTTCATCAGGTTTCGCAATAGATCGCACGTTTGCCCAATATATGGTTGGTCGCTAAGGGCTTCCCACCTTAGCAACATACAGCGTCCGAGGGACGAGACTGAGATGCGCTACATTGCAACTCTGGTTTCTCTTCAATTCCACGTATAAATCTTTCGCCTTTTACTAAAGATTTCCGTGGGGAGGAACACTCAAATGAGTCTATAGACTATTTTTTGTCGTCCCGACTCTAATGTCGGGGCAATAATCTAAACTTAAAAACAGAACAAACTACCCCACTGCGCATGTGCGTTATTCTCCCTCTTCTCTCGACTGTTTGTTGTCTGCGCCTGCAACCTTCTTCTCGTTTTCTCCTCCAAACAAACAGTTACCGACTGGTTGAGTTCAGTTTGAAATCCCAGGGCCGCCCTGGATGAGGCTGGTTCAACACTGACAGAGATGCGTCGCCAAGCCAACCCCGATTGTCTACGTCACAAAGGTGATCAACTGGTAGATGTTTATAGTCATTCACATGAGTTTTTGTGACACAGGACAAAGTTACAACGAATGAGGGTCTGTGTTTAAGTACAACGGAATACAAATTTCTAAAGTAAGCTGATTTCATCAGGTTTCGCAATAGATCGCACGTTTGCCCAATATATGGTTGGTCGCTAAGGGCTTCCCACCTTAGCAACATACAGCGTCCGAGGGACGAGACTGAGATGCGCTACATTGCAACTCTGGTTTCTCTTCAATTCCACGTATAAATCTTTCGCCTTTTACTAAAGATTTCCGTGGGGAGGAACACTCAAATGAGTCTATAGACTATTTTTTGTCGTCCCGACTCTAATGTCGGGGCAATAATCTAAACTTAAAAACAGAACAAACTACCCCACTGCGCATGTGCGTTATTCTCCCTCTTCTCTCGACTGTTTGTTGTCTGCGCCTGCAACCTTCTTCTCGTTTTCTCCTCCAAACAAACAGTTACCGACTGGTTGAGTTCAGTTTGAAATCCCAGGGCCGCCCTGGATGAGGCTGGTTCAACACTGACAGAGATGCGTCGCCAAGCCAACCCCGATTGTCTACGTCACAAAGGTGATCAACTGGTAGATGTTTATAGTCATTCACATGAGTTTTTGTGACACAGGACAAAGTTACAACGAATGAGGGTCTGTGTTTAAGTACAACGGAATACAAATTTCTAAAGTAAGCTGATTTCATCAGGTTTCGCAATAGATCGCACGTTTGCCCAATATATGGTTGGTCGCTAAGGGCTTCCCACCTTAGCAACATACAGCGTCCGAGGGACGAGACTGAGATGCGCTACATTGCAACTCTGGTTTCTCTTCAATTCCACGTATAAATCTTTCGCCTTTTACTAAAGATTTCCGTGGGGAGGAACACTCAAATGAGTCTATAGACTATTTTTTGTCGTCCCGACTCTAATGTCGGGGCAATAATCTAAACTTAAAAACAGAACAAACTACCCCACTGCGCATGTGCGTTATTCTCCCTCTTCTCTCGACTGTTTGTTGTCTGCGCCTGCAACCTTCTTCTCGTTTTCTCCTCCAAACAAACAGTTACCGACTGGTTGAGTTCAGTTTGAAATCCCAGGGCCGCCCTGGATGAGGCTGGTTCAACACTGACAGAGATGCGTCGCCAAGCCAACCCCGATTGTCTACGTCACAAAGGTGATCAACTGGTAGATGTTTATAGTCATTCACATGAGTTTTTGTGACACAGGACAAAGTTACAACGAATGAGGGTCTGTGTTTAAGTACAACGGAATACAAATTTCTAAAGTAAGCTGATTTCATCAGGTTTCGCAATAGATCGCACGTTTGCCCAATATATGGTTGGTCGCTAAGGGCTTCCCACCTTAGCAACATACAGCGTCCGAGGGACGAGACTGAGATGCGCTAAATTGCAACTCTGGTTTCTCTTCAATTCCACGTATAAATCTTTCGCCTTTTACTAAAGATTTCCGTGGGGAGGAACACTCAAATGAGTCTATAGACTATTTTTTGTCGTCCCGACTCTAATGTCGGGGCAATAATCTAAACTTAAAAACAGAACAAACTACCCCACTGCGCATGTGCGTTATTCTCCCTCTTCTCTCGACTGTTTGTTGTCTGCGCCTGCAACCTTCTTCTCGTTTTCTCCTCCAAACAAACAGTTACCGACTGGTTGAGTTCAGTTTGAAATCCCAGGGCCGCCCTGGATGAGGCTGGTTCAACACTGACAGAGATGCGTCGCCAAGCCAACCCCGATTGTCTACGTCACAAAGGTGATCAACTGGTAGATGTTTATAGTCATTCACATGAGTTTTTGTGACACAGGACAAAGTTACAACGAATGAGGGTCTGTGTTTAAGTACAACGGAATACAAATTTCTAAAGTAAGCTGATTTCATCAGGTTTCGCAATAGATCGCACGTTTGCCCAATATATGGTTGGTCGCTAAGGGCTTCCCACCTTAGCAACATACAGCGTCCGAGGGACGAGACTGAGATGCGCTACATTGCAACTCTGGTTTCTCTTCAATTCCACGTATAAATCTTTCGCCTTTTACTAAAGATTTCCGTGGGGAGGAACACTCAAATGAGTCTATAGACTATTTTTTGTCGTCCCGACTCTAATGTCGGGGCAATAATCTAAACTTAAAAACAGAACAAACTACCCCACTGCGCATGTGCGTTATTCTCCCTCTTCTCTCGACTGTTTGTTGTCTGCGCCTGCAACCTTCTTCTCGTTTTCTCCTCCAAACAAACAGTTACCGACTGGTTGAGTTCAGTTTGAAATCCCAGGGCCGCCCTGGATGAGGCTGGTTCAACACTGACAGAGATGCGTCGCCAAGCCAACCCCGATTGTCTACGTCACAAAGGTGATCAACTGGTAGATGTTTATAGTCATTCACATGAGTTTTTGTGACACAGGACAAAGTTACAACGAATGAGGGTCTGTGTTTAAGTACAACGGAATACAAATTTCTAAAGTAAGCTGATTTCATCAGGTTTCGCAATAGATCGCACGTTTGCCCAATATATGGTTGGTCGCTAAGGGCTTCCCACCTTAGCAACATACAGCGTCCGAGGGACGAGACTGAGATGCGCTACATTGCAACTCTGGTTTCTCTTCAATTCCACGTATAAATCTTTCGCCTTTTACTAAAGATTTCCGTGGGGAGGAACACTCAAATGAGTCTATAGACTATTTTTTGTCGTCCCGACTCTAATGTCGGGGCAATAATCTAAACTTAAAAACAGAACAAACTACCCCACTGCGCATGTGCGTTATTCTCCCTCTTCTCTCGACTGTTTGTTGTCTGCGCCTGCAACCTTCTTCTCGTTTTCTCCTCCAAACAAACAGTTACCGACTGGTTGAGTTCAGTTTGAAATCCCAGGGCCGCCCTGGATGAGGCTGGTTCAACACTGACAGAGATGCGTCGCCAAGCCAACCCCGATTGTCTACGTCACAAAGGTGATCAACTGGTAGATGTTTATAGTCATTCACATGAGTTTTTGTGACACAGGACAAAGTTACAACGAATGAGGGTCTGTGTTTAAGTACAACGGAATACAAATTTCTAAAGTAAGCTGATTTCATCAGGTTTCGCAATAGATCGCACGTTTGCCCAATATATGGTTGGTCGCTAAGGGCTTCCCACCTTAGCAACATACAGCGTCCGAGGGACGAGACTGAGATGCGCTACATTGCAACTCTGGTTTCTCTTCAATTCCACGTATAAATCTTTCGCCTTTTACTAAAGATTTCCGTGGGGAGGAACACTCAAATGAGTCTATAGACTATTTTTTGTCGTCCCGACTCTAATGTCGGGGCAATAATCTAAACTTAAAAACAGAACAAACTACCCCACTGCGCATGTGCGTTATTCTCCCTCTTCTCTCGACTGTTTGTTGTCTGCGCCTGCAACCTTCTTCTCGTTTTCTCCTCCAAACAAACAGTTACCGACTGGTTGAGTTCAGTTTGAAATCCCAGGGCCGCCCTGGATGAGGCTGGTTCAACACTGACAGAGATGCGTCGCCAAGCCAACCCCGATTGTCTACGTCACAAAGGTGATCAACTGGTAGATGTTTATAGTCATTCACATGAGTTTTTGTGACACAGGACAAAGTTACAACGAATGAGGGTCTGTGTTTAAGTACAACGGAATACAAATTTCTAAAGTAAGCTGATTTCATCAGGTTTCGCAATAGATCGCACGTTTGCCCAATATATGGTTGGTCGCTAAGGGCTTCCCACCTTAGCAACATACAGCGTCCGAGGGACGAGACTGAGATGCGCTACATTGCAACTCTGGTTTCTCTTCAATTCCACGTATAAATCTTTCGCCTTTTACTAAAGATTTCCGTGGGGAGGAACACTCAAATGAGTCTATAGACTATTTTTTGTCGTCCCGACTCTAATGTCGGGGCAATAATCTAAACTTAAAAACAGAACAAACTACCCCACTGCGCATGTGCGTTATTCTCCCTCTTCTCTCGACTGTTTGTTGTCTGCGCCTGCAACCTTCTTCTCGTTTTCTCCTCCAAACAAACAGTTACCGACTGGTTGAGTTCAGTTTGAAATCCCAGGGCCGCCCTGGATGAGGCTGGTTCAACACTGACAGAGATGCGTCGCCAAGCCAACCCCGATTGTCTACGTCACAAAGGTGATCAACTGGTAGATGTTTATAGTCATTCACATGAGTTTTTGTGACACAGGACAAAGTTACAACGAATGAGGGTCTGTGTTTAAGTACAACGGAATACAAATTTCTAAAGTAAGCTGATTTCATCAGGTTTCGCAATAGATCGCACGTTTGCCCAATATATGGTTGGTCGCTAAGGGCTTCCCACCTTAGCAACATACAGCGTCCGAGGGACGAGACTGAGATGCGCTAAATTGCAACTCTGGTTTCTCTTCAATTCCACGTATAAATCTTTCGCCTTTTACTAAAGATTTCCGTGGGGAGGAACACTCAAATGAGTCTATAGACTATTTTTTGTCGTCCCGACTCTAATGTCGGGGCAATAATCTAAACTTAAAAACAGAACAAACTACCCCACTGCGCATGTGCGTTATTCTCCCTCTTCTCTCGACTGTTTGTTGTCTGCGCCTGCAACCTTCTTCTCGTTTTCTCCTCCAAACAAACAGTTACCGACTGGTTGAGTTCAGTTTGAAATCCCAGGGCCGCCCTGGATGAGGCTGGTTCAACACTGACAGAGATGCGTCGCCAAGCCAACCCCGATTGTCTACGTCACAAAGGTGATCAACTGGTAGATGTTTATAGTCATTCACATGAGTTTTTGTGACACAGGACAAAGTTACAACGAATGAGGGTCTGTGTTTAAGTACAACGGAATACAAATTTCTAAAGTAAGCTGATTTCATCAGGTTTCGCAATAGATCGCACGTTTGCCCAATATATGGTTGGTCGCTAAGGGCTTCCCACCTTAGCAACATACAGCGTCCGAGGGACGAGACTGAGATGCGCTACATTGCAACTCTGGTTTCTCTTCAATTCCACGTATAAATCTTTCGCCTTTTACTAAAGATTTCCGTGGGGAGGAACACTCAAATGAGTCTATAGACTATTTTTTGTCGTCCCGACTCTAATGTCGGGGCAATAATCTAAACTTAAAAACAGAACAAACTACCCCACTGCGCATGTGCGTTATTCTCCCTCTTCTCTCGACTGTTTGTTGTCTGCGCCTGCAACCTTCTTCTCGTTTTCTCCTCCAAACAAACAGTTACCGACTGGTTGAGTTCAGTTTGAAATCCCAGGGCCGCCCTGGATGAGGCTGGTTCAACACTGACAGAGATGCGTCGCCAAGCCAACCCCGATTGTCTACGTCACAAAGGTGATCAACTGGTAGATGTTTATAGTCATTCACATGAGTTTTTGTGACACAGGACAAAGTTACAACGAATGAGGGTCTGTGTTTAAGTACAACGGAATACAAATTTCTAAAGTAAGCTGATTTCATCAGGTTTCGCAATAGATCGCACGTTTGCCCAATATATGGTTGGTCGCTAAGGGCTTCCCACCTTAGCAACATACAGCGTCCGAGGGACGAGACTGAGATGCGCTACATTGCAACTCTGGTTTCTCTTCAATTCCACGTATAAATCTTTCGCCTTTTACTAAAGATTTCCGTGGGGAGGAACACTCAAATGAGTCTATAGACTATTTTTTGTCGTCCCGACTCTAATGTCGGGGCAATAATCTAAACTTAAAAACAGAACAAACTACCCCACTGCGCATGTGCGTTATTCTCCCTCTTCTCTCGACTGTTTGTTGTCTGCGCCTGCAACCTTCTTCTCGTTTTCTCCTCCAAACAAACAGTTACCGACTGGTTGAGTTCAGTTTGAAATCCCAGGGCCGCCCTGGATGAGGCTGGTTCAACACTGACAGAGATGCGTCGCCAAGCCAACCCCGATTGTCTACGTCACAAAGGTGATCAACTGGTAGATGTTTATAGTCATTCACATGAGTTTTTGTGACACAGGACAAAGTTACAACGAATGAGGGTCTGTGTTTAAGTACAACGGAATACAAATTTCTAAAGTAAGCTGATTTCATCAGGTTTCGCAATAGATCGCACGTTTGCCCAATATATGGTTGGTCGCTAAGGGCTTCCCACCTTAGCAACATACAGCGTCCGAGGGACGAGACTGAGATGCGCTACATTGCAACTCTGGTTTCTCTTCAATTCCACGTATAAATCTTTCGCCTTTTACTAAAGATTTCCGTGGGGAGGAACACTCAAATGAGTCTATAGACTATTTTTTGTCGTCCCGACTCTAATGTCGGGGCAATAATCTAAACTTAAAAACAGAACAAACTACCCCACTGCGCATGTGCGTTATTCTCCCTCTTCTCTCGACTGTTTGTTGTCTGCGCCTGCAACCTTCTTCTCGTTTTCTCCTCCAAACAAACAGTTACCGACTGGTTGAGTTCAGTTTGAAATCCCAGGGCCGCCCTGGATGAGGCTGGTTCAACACTGACAGAGATGCGTCGCCAAGCCAACCCCGATTGTCTACGTCACAAAGGTGATCAACTGGTAGATGTTTATAGTCATTCACATGAGTTTTTGTGACACAGGACAAAGTTACAACGAATGAGGGTCTGTGTTTAAGTACAACGGAATACAAATTTCTAAAGTAAGCTGATTTCATCAGGTTTCGCAATAGATCGCACGTTTGCCCAATATATGGTTGGTCGCTAAGGGCTTCCCACCTTAGCAACATACAGCGTCCGAGGGACGAGACTGAGATGCGCTACATTGCAACTCTGGTTTCTCTTCAATTCCACGTATAAATCTTTCGCCTTTTACTAAAGATTTCCGTGGGGAGGAACACTCAAATGAGTCTATAGACTATTTTTTGTCGTCCCGACTCTAATGTCGGGGCAATAATCTAAACTTAAAAACAGAACAAACTACCCCACTGCGCATGTGCGTTATTCTCCCTCTTCTCTCGACTGTTTGTTGTCTGCGCCTGCAACCTTCTTCTCGTTTTCTCCTCCAAACAAACAGTTACCGACTGGTTGAGTTCAGTTTGAAATCCCAGGGCCGCCCTGGATGAGGCTGGTTCAACACTGACAGAGATGCGTCGCCAAGCCAACCCCGATTGTCTACGTCACAAAGGTGATCAACTGGTAGATGTTTATAGTCATTCACATGAGTTTTTGTGACACAGGACAAAGTTACAACGAATGAGGGTCTGTGTTTAAGTACAACGGAATACAAATTTCTAAAGTAAGCTGATTTCATCAGGTTTCGCAATAGATCGCACGTTTGCCCAATATATGGTTGGTCGCTAAGGGCTTCCCACCTTAGCAACATACAGCGTCCGAGGGACGAGACTGAGATGCGCTACATTGCAACTCTGGTTTCTCTTCAATTCCACGTATAAATCTTTCGCCTTTTACTAAAGATTTCCGTGGGGAGGAACACTCAAATGAGTCTATAGACTATTTTTTGTCGTCCCGACTCTAATGTCGGGGCAATAATCTAAACTTAAAAACAGAACAAACTACCCCACTGCGCATGTGCGTTATTCTCCCTCTTCTCTCGACTGTTTGTTGTCTGCGCCTGCAACCTTCTTCTCGTTTTCTCCTCCAAACAAACAGTTACCGACTGGTTGAGTTCAGTTTGAAATCCCAGGGCCGCCCTGGATGAGGCTGGTTCAACACTGACAGAGATGCGTCGCCAAGCCAACCCCGATTGTCTACGTCACAAAGGTGATCAACTGGTAGATGTTTATAGTCATTCACATGAGTTTTTGTGACACAGGACAAAGTTACAACGAATGAGGGTCTGTGTTTAAGTACAACGGAATACAAATTTCTAAAGTAAGCTGATTTCATCAGGTTTCGCAATAGATCGCACGTTTGCCCAATATATGGTTGGTCGCTAAGGGCTTCCCACCTTAGCAACATACAGCGTCCGAGGGACGAGACTGAGATGCGCTAAATTGCAACTCTGGTTTCTCTTCAATTCCACGTATAAATCTTTCGCCTTTTACTAAAGATTTCCGTGGGGAGGAACACTCAAATGAGTCTATAGACTATTTTTTGTCGTCCCGACTCTAATGTCGGGGCAATAATCTAAACTTAAAAACAGAACAAACTACCCCACTGCGCATGTGCGTTATTCTCCCTCTTCTCTCGACTGTTTGTTGTCTGCGCCTGCAACCTTCTTCTCGTTTTCTCCTCCAAACAAACAGTTACCGACTGGTTGAGTTCAGTTTGAAATCCCAGGGCCGCCCTGGATGAGGCTGGTTCAACACTGACAGAGATGCGTCGCCAAGCCAACCCCGATTGTCTACGTCACAAAGGTGATCAACTGGTAGATGTTTATAGTCATTCACATGAGTTTTTGTGACACAGGACAAAGTTACAACGAATGAGGGTCTGTGTTTAAGTACAACGGAATACAAATTTCTAAAGTAAGCTGATTTCATCAGGTTTCGCAATAGATCGCACGTTTGCCCAATATATGGTTGGTCGCTAAGGGCTTCCCACCTTAGCAACATACAGCGTCCGAGGGACGAGACTGAGATGCGCTACATTGCAACTCTGGTTTCTCTTCAATTCCACGTATAAATCTTTCGCCTTTTACTAAAGATTTCCGTGGGGAGGAACACTCAAATGAGTCTATAGACTATTTTTTGTCGTCCCGACTCTAATGTCGGGGCAATAATCTAAACTTAAAAACAGAACAAACTACCCCACTGCGCATGTGCGTTATTCTCCCTCTTCTCTCGACTGTTTGTTGTCTGCGCCTGCAACCTTCTTCTCGTTTTCTCCTCCAAACAAACAGTTACCGACTGGTTGAGTTCAGTTTGAAATCCCAGGGCCGCCCTGGATGAGGCTGGTTCAACACTGACAGAGATGCGTCGCCAAGCCAACCCCGATTGTCTACGTCACAAAGGTGATCAACTGGTAGATGTTTATAGTCATTCACATGAGTTTTTGTGACACAGGACAAAGTTACAACGAATGAGGGTCTGTGTTTAAGTACAACGGAATACAAATTTCTAAAGTAAGCTGATTTCATCAGGTTTCGCAATAGATCGCACGTTTGCCCAATATATGGTTGGTCGCTAAGGGCTTCCCACCTTAGCAACATACAGCGTCCGAGGGACGAGACTGAGATGCGCTACATTGCAACTCTGGTTTCTCTTCAATTCCACGTATAAATCTTTCGCCTTTTACTAAAGATTTCCGTGGGGAGGAACACTCAAATGAGTCTATAGACTATTTTTTGTCGTCCCGACTCTAATGTCGGGGCAATAATCTAAACTTAAAAACAGAACAAACTACCCCACTGCGCATGTGCGTTATTCTCCCTCTTCTCTCGACTGTTTGTTGTCTGCGCCTGCAACCTTCTTCTCGTTTTCTCCTCCAAACAAACAGTTACCGACTGGTTGAGTTCAGTTTGAAATCCCAGGGCCGCCCTGGATGAGGCTGGTTCAACACTGACAGAGATGCGTCGCCAAGCCAACCCCGATTGTCTACGTCACAAAGGTGATCAACTGGTAGATGTTTATAGTCATTCACATGAGTTTTTGTGACACAGGACAAAGTTACAACGAATGAGGGTCTGTGTTTAAGTACAACGGAATACAAATTTCTAAAGTAAGCTGATTTCATCAGGTTTCGCAATAGATCGCACGTTTGCCCAATATATGGTTGGTCGCTAAGGGCTTCCCACCTTAGCAACATACAGCGTCCGAGGGACGAGACTGAGATGCGCTACATTGCAACTCTGGTTTCTCTTCAATTCCACGTATAAATCTTTCGCCTTTTACTAAAGATTTCCGTGGGGAGGAACACTCAAATGAGTCTATAGACTATTTTTTGTCGTCCCGACTCTAATGTCGGGGCAATAATCTAAACTTAAAAACAGAACAAACTACCCCACTGCGCATGTGCGTTATTCTCCCTCTTCTCTCGACTGTTTGTTGTCTGCGCCTGCAACCTTCTTCTCGTTTTCTCCTCCAAACAAACAGTTACCGACTGGTTGAGTTCAGTTTGAAATCCCAGGGCCGCCCTGGATGAGGCTGGTTCAACACTGACAGAGATGCGTCGCCAAGCCAACCCCGATTGTCTACGTCACAAAGGTGATCAACTGGTAGATGTTTATAGTCATTCACATGAGTTTTTGTGACACAGGACAAAGTTACAACGAATGAGGGTCTGTGTTTAAGTACAACGGAATACAAATTTCTAAAGTAAGCTGATTTCATCAGGTTTCGCAATAGATCGCACGTTTGCCCAATATATGGTTGGTCGCTAAGGGCTTCCCACCTTAGCAACATACAGCGTCCGAGGGACGAGACTGAGATGCGCTACATTGCAACTCTGGTTTCTCTTCAATTCCACGTATAAATCTTTCGCCTTTTACTAAAGATTTCCGTGGGGAGGAACACTCAAATGAGTCTATAGACTATTTTTTGTCGTCCCGACTCTAATGTCGGGGCAATAATCTAAACTTAAAAACAGAACAAACTACCCCACTGCGCATGTGCGTTATTCTCCCTCTTCTCTCGACTGTTTGTTGTCTGCGCCTGCAACCTTCTTCTCGTTTTCTCCTCCAAACAAACAGTTACCGACTGGTTGAGTTCAGTTTGAAATCCCAGGGCCGCCCTGGATGAGGCTGGTTCAACACTGACAGAGATGCGTCGCCAAGCCAACCCCGATTGTCTACGTCACAAAGGTGATCAACTGGTAGATGTTTATAGTCATTCACATGAGTTTTTGTGACACAGGACAAAGTTACAACGAATGAGGGTCTGTGTTTAAGTACAACGGAATACAAATTTCTAAAGTAAGCTGATTTCATCAGGTTTCGCAATAGATCGCACGTTTGCCCAATATATGGTTGGTCGCTAAGGGCTTCCCACCTTAGCAACATACAGCGTCCGAGGGACGAGACTGAGATGCGCTACATTGCAACTCTGGTTTCTCTTCAATTCCACGTATAAATCTTTCGCCTTTTACTAAAGATTTCCGTGGGGAGGAACACTCAAATGAGTCTATAGACTATTTTTTGTCGTCCCGACTCTAATGTCGGGGCAATAATCTAAACTTAAAAACAGAACAAACTACCCCACTGCGCATGTGCGTTATTCTCCCTCTTCTCTCGACTGTTTGTTGTCTGCGCCTGCAACCTTCTTCTCGTTTTCTCCTCCAAACAAACAGTTACCGACTGGTTGAGTTCAGTTTGAAATCCCAGGGCCGCCCTGGATGAGGCTGGTTCAACACTGACAGAGATGCGTCGCCAAGCCAACCCCGATTGTCTACGTCACAAAGGTGATCAACTGGTAGATGTTTATAGTCATTCACATGAGTTTTTGTGACACAGGACAAAGTTACAACGAATGAGGGTCTGTGTTTAAGTACAACGGAATACAAATTTCTAAAGTAAGCTGATTTCATCAGGTTTCGCAATAGATCGCACGTTTGCCCAATATATGGTTGGTCGCTAAGGGCTTCCCACCTTAGCAACATACAGCGTCCGAGGGACGAGACTGAGATGCGCTACATTGCAACTCTGGTTTCTCTTCAATTCCACGTATAAATCTTTCGCCTTTTACTAAAGATTTCCGTGGGGAGGAACACTCAAATGAGTCTATAGACTATTTTTTGTCGTCCCGACTCTAATGTCGGGGCAATAATCTAAACTTAAAAACAGAACAAACTACCCCACTGCGCATGTGCGTTATTCTCCCTCTTCTCTCGACTGTTTGTTGTCTGCGCCTGCAACCTTCTTCTCGTTTTCTCCTCCAAACAAACAGTTACCGACTGGTTGAGTTCAGTTTGAAATCCCAGGGCCGCCCTGGATGAGGCTGGTTCAACACTGACAGAGATGCGTCGCCAAGCCAACCCCGATTGTCTACGTCACAAAGGTGATCAACTGGTAGATGTTTATAGTCATTCACATGAGTTTTTGTGACACAGGACAAAGTTACAACGAATGAGGGTCTGTGTTTAAGTACAACGGAATACAAATTTCTAAAGTAAGCTGATTTCATCAGGTTTCGCAATAGATCGCACGTTTGCCCAATATATGGTTGGTCGCTAAGGGCTTCCCACCTTAGCAACATACAGCGTCCGAGGGACGAGACTGAGATGCGCTACATTGCAACTCTGGTTTCTCTTCAATTCCACGTATAAATCTTTCGCCTTTTACTAAAGATTTCCGTGGGGAGGAACACTCAAATGAGTCTATAGACTATTTTTTGTCGTCCCGACTCTAATGTCGGGGCAATAATCTAAACTTAAAAACAGAACAAACTACCCCACTGCGCATGTGCGTTATTCTCCCTCTTCTCTCGACTGTTTGTTGTCTGCGCCTGCAACCTTCTTCTCGTTTTCTCCTCCAAACAAACAGTTACCGACTGGTTGAGTTCAGTTTGAAATCCCAGGGCCGCCCTGGATGAGGCTGGTTCAACACTGACAGAGATGCGTCGCCAAGCCAACCCCGATTGTCTACGTCACAAAGGTGATCAACTGGTAGATGTTTATAGTCATTCACATGAGTTTTTGTGACACAGGACAAAGTTACAACGAATGAGGGTCTGTGTTTAAGTACAACGGAATACAAATTTCTAAAGTAAGCTGATTTCATCAGGTTTCGCAATAGATCGCACGTTTGCCCAATATATGGTTGGTCGCTAAGGGCTTCCCACCTTAGCAACATACAGCGTCCGAGGGACGAGACTGAGATGCGCTACATTGCAACTCTGGTTTCTCTTCAATTCCACGTATAAATCTTTCGCCTTTTACTAAAGATTTCCGTGGGGAGGAACACTCAAATGAGTCTATAGACTATTTTTTGTCGTCCCGACTCTAATGTCGGGGCAATAATCTAAACTTAAAAACAGAACAAACTACCCCACTGCGCATGTGCGTTATTCTCCCTCTTCTCTCGACTGTTTGTTGTCTGCGCCTGCAACCTTCTTCTCGTTTTCTCCTCCAAACAAACAGTTACCGACTGGTTGAGTTCAGTTTGAAATCCCAGGGCCGCCCTGGATGAGGCTGGTTCAACACTGACAGAGATGCGTCGCCAAGCCAACCCCGATTGTCTACGTCACAAAGGTGATCAACTGGTAGATGTTTATAGTCATTCACATGAGTTTTTGTGACACAGGACAAAGTTACAACGAATGAGGGTCTGTGTTTAAGTACAACGGAATACAAATTTCTAAAGTAAGCTGATTTCATCAGGTTTCGCAATAGATCGCACGTTTGCCCAATATATGGTTGGTCGCTAAGGGCTTCCCACCTTAGCAACATACAGCGTCCGAGGGACGAGACTGAGATGCGCTACATTGCAACTCTGGTTTCTCTTCAATTCCACGTATAAATCTTTCGCCTTTTACTAAAGATTTCCGTGGGGAGGAACACTCAAATGAGTCTATAGACTATTTTTTGTCGTCCCGACTCTAATGTCGGGGCAATAATCTAAACTTAAAAACAGAACAAACTACCCCACTGCGCATGTGCGTTATTCTCCCTCTTCTCTCGACTGTTTGTTGTCTGCGCCTGCAACCTTCTTCTCGTTTTCTCCTCCAAACAAACAGTTACCGACTGGTTGAGTTCAGTTTGAAATCCCAGGGCCGCCCTGGATGAGGCTGGTTCAACACTGACAGAGATGCGTCGCCAAGCCAACCCCGATTGTCTACGTCACAAAGGTGATCAACTGGTAGATGTTTATAGTCATTCACATGAGTTTTTGTGACACAGGACAAAGTTACAACGAATGAGGGTCTGTGTTTAAGTACAACGGAATACAAATTTCTAAAGTAAGCTGATTTCATCAGGTTTCGCAATAGATCGCACGTTTGCCCAATATATGGTTGGTCGCTAAGGGCTTCCCACCTTAGCAACATACAGCGTCCGAGGGACGAGACTGAGATGCGCTACATTGCAACTCTGGTTTCTCTTCAATTCCACGTATAAATCTTTCGCCTTTTACTAAAGATTTCCGTGGGGAGGAACACTCAAATGAGTCTATAGACTATTTTTTGTCGTCCCGACTCTAATGTCGGGGCAATAATCTAAACTTAAAAACAGAACAAACTACCCCACTGCGCATGTGCGTTATTCTCCCTCTTCTCTCGACTGTTTGTTGTCTGCGCCTGCAACCTTCTTCTCGTTTTCTCCTCCAAACAAACAGTTACCGACTGGTTGAGTTCAGTTTGAAATCCCAGGGCCGCCCTGGATGAGGCTGGTTCAACACTGACAGAGATGCGTCGCCAAGCCAACCCCGATTGTCTACGTCACAAAGGTGATCAACTGGTAGATGTTTATAGTCATTCACATGAGTTTTTGTGACACAGGACAAAGTTACAACAAAAGAGGGTCTGTGTTTAAGTACAACGGAATACAAATTTCTAAAGTAAGCTGATTTCATCAGGTTTCGCAATAGATCGCACGTTTGCCCAATATATGGTTGGTCGCTAAGGGCTTCCCACCTTAGCAACATACAGCGTCCGAGGGACGAGACTGAGATGCGCTACATTGCAACTCTGGTTTCTCTTCAATTCCACGTATAAATCTTTCGCCTTTTACTAAAGATTTCCGTGGGGAGGAACACTCAAATGAGTCTATAGACTATTTTTTGTCGTCCCGACTCTAATGTCGGGGCAATAATCTAAACTTAAAAACAGAACAAACTACCCCACTGCGCATGTGCGTTATTCTCCCTCTTCTCTCGACTGTTTGTTGTCTGCGCCTGCAACCTTCTTCTCGTTTTCTCCTCCAAACAAACAGTTACCGACTGGTTGAGTTCAGTTTGAAATCCCAGGGCCGCCCTGGATGAGGCTGGTTCAACACTGACAGAGATGCGTCGCCAAGCCAACCCCGATTGTCTACGTCACAAAGGTGATCAACTGGTAGATGTTTATAGTCATTCACATGAGTTTTTGTGACACAGGACAAAGTTACAACGAATGAGGGTCTGTGTTTAAGTACAACGGAATACAAATTTCTAAAGTAAGCTGATTTCATCAGGTTTCGCAATAGATCGCACGTTTGCCCAATATATGGTTGGTCGCTAAGGGCTTCCCACCTTAGCAACATACAGCGTCCGAGGGACGAGACTGAGATGCGCTACATTGCAACTCTGGTTTCTCTTCAATTCCACGTATAAATCTTTCGCCTTTTACTAAAGATTTCCGTGGGGAGGAACACTCAAATGAGTCTATAGACTATTTTTTGTCGTCCCGACTCTAATGTCGGGGCAATAATCTAAACTTAAAAACAGAACAAACTACCCCACTGCGCATGTGCGTTATTCTCCCTCTTCTCTCGACTGTTTGTTGTCTGCGCCTGCAACCTTCTTCTCGTTTTCTCCTCCAAACAAACAGTTACCGACTGGTTGAGTTCAGTTTGAAATCCCAGGGCCGCCCTGGATGAGGCTGGTTCAACACTGACAGAGATGCGTCGCCAAGCCAACCCCGATTGTCTACGTCACAAAGGTGATCAACTGGTAGATGTTTATAGTCATTCACATGAGTTTTTGTGACACAGGACAAAGTTACAACGAATGAGGGTCTGTGTTTAAGTACAACGGAATACAAATTTCTAAAGTAAGCTGATTTCATCAGGTTTCGCAATAGATCGCACGTTTGCCCAATATATGGTTGGTCGCTAAGGGCTTCCCACCTTAGCAACATACAGCGTCCGAGGGACGAGACTGAGATGCGCTACATTGCAACTCTGGTTTCTCTTCAATTCCACGTATAAATCTTTCGCCTTTTACTAAAGATTTCCGTGGGGAGGAACACTCAAATGAGTCTATAGACTATTTTTTGTCGTCCCGACTCTAATGTCGGGGCAATAATCTAAACTTAAAAACAGAACAAACTACCCCACTGCGCATGTGCGTTATTCTCCCTCTTCTCTCGACTGTTTGTTGTCTGCGCCTGCAACCTTCTTCTCGTTTTCTCCTCCAAACAAACAATTACCGACTGGTTGAGTTCAGTTTGAAATCCCAGGGCCGCCCTGGATGAGGCTGGTTCAACACTGACAGAGATGCGTCGCCAAGCCAACCCCGATTGTCTACGTCACAAAGGTGATCAACTGGTAGATGTTTATAGTCATTCACATGAGTTTTTGTGACACAGGACAAAGTTACAACGAATGAGGGTCTGTGTTTAAGTACAACGGAATACAAATTTCTAAAGTAAGCTGATTTCATCAGGTTTCGCAATAGATCGCACGTTTGCCCAATATATGGTTGGTCGCTAAGGGCTTCCCACCTTAGCAACATACAGCGTCCGAGGGACGAGACTGAGATGCGCTACATTGCAACTCTGGTTTCTCTTCAATTCCACGTATAAATCTTTCGCCTTTTACTAAAGATTTCCGTGGGGAGGAACACTCAAATGAGTCTATAGACTATTTTTTGTCGTCCCGACTCTAATGTCGGGGCAATAATCTAAACTTAAAAACAGAACAAACTACCCCACTGCGCATGTGCGTTATTCTCCCTCTTCTCTCGACTGTTTGTTGTCTGCGCCTGCAACCTTCTTCTCGTTTTCTCCTCCAAACAAACAGTTACCGACTGGTTGAGTTCAGTTTGAAATCCCAGGGCCGCCCTGGATGAGGCTGGTTCAACACTGACAGAGATGCGTCGCCAAGCCAACCCCGATTGTCTACGTCACAAAGGTGATCAACTGGTAGATGTTTATAGTCATTCACATGAGTTTTTGTGACACAGGACAAAGTTACAACGAATGAGGGTCTGTGTTTAAGTACAACGGAATACAAATTTCTAAAGTAAGCTGATTTCATCAGGTTTCGCAATAGATCGCACGTTTGCCCAATATATGGTTGGTCGCTAAGGGCTTCCCACCTTAGCAACATACAGCGTCCGAGGGACGAGACTGAGATGCGCTACATTGCAACTCTGGTTTCTCTTCAATTCCACGTATAAATCTTTCGCCTTTTACTAAAGATTTCCGTGGGGAGGAACACTCAAATGAGTCTATAGACTATTTTTTGTCGTCCCGACTCTAATGTCGGGGCAATAATCTAAACTTAAAAACAGAACAAACTACCCCACTGCGCATGTGCGTTATTCTCCCTCTTCTCTCGACTGTTTGTTGTCTGCGCCTGCAACCTTCTTCTCGTTTTCTCCTCCAAACAAACAGTTACCGACTGGTTGAGTTCAGTTTGAAATCCCAGGGCCGCCCTGGATGAGGCTGGTTCAACACTGACAGAGATGCGTCGCCAAGCCAACCCCGATTGTCTACGTCACAAAGGTGATCAACTGGTAGATGTTTATAGTCATTCACATGAGTTTTTGTGACACAGGACAAAGTTACAACGAATGAGGGTCTGTGTTTAAGTACAACGGAATACAAATTTCTAAAGTAAGCTGATTTCATCAGGTTTCGCAATAGATCGCACGTTTGCCCAATATATGGTTGGTCGCTAAGGGCTTCCCACCTTAGCAACATACAGCGTCCGAGGGACGAGACTGAGATGCGCTACATTGCAACTCTGGTTTCTCTTCAATTCCACGTATAAATCTTTCGCCTTTTACTAAAGATTTCCGTGGGGAGGAACACTCAAATGAGTCTATAGACTATTTTTTGTCGTCCCGACTCTAATGTCGGGGCAATAATCTAAACTTAAAAACAGAACAAACTACCCCACTGCGCATGTGCGTTATTCTCCCTCTTCTCTCGACTGTTTGTTGTCTGCGCCTGCAACCTTCTTCTCGTTTTCTCCTCCAAACAAACAGTTACCGACTGGTTGAGTTCAGTTTGAAATCCCAGGGCCGCCCTGGATGAGGCTGGTTCAACACTGACAGAGATGCGTCGCCAAGCCAACCCCGATTGTCTACGTCACAAAGGTGATCAACTGGTAGATGTTTATAGTCATTCACATGAGTTTTTGTGACACAGGACAAAGTTACAACGAATGAGGGTCTGTGTTTAAGTACAACGGAATACAAATTTCTAAAGTAAGCTGATTTCATCAGGTTTCGCAATAGATCGCACGTTTGCCCAATATATGGTTGGTCGCTAAGGGCTTCCCACCTTAGCAACATACAGCGTCCGAGGGATGAGACTGAGATGCGCTACATTGCAACTCTGGTTTCTCTTCAATTCCACGTATAAATCTTTCGCCTTTTACTAAAGATTTCCGTGGGGAGGAACACTCAAATGAGTCTATAGACTATTTTTTGTCGTCCCGACTCTAATGTCGGGGCAATAATCTAAACTTAAAAACAGAACAAACTACCCCACTGCGCATGTGCGTTATTCTCCCTCTTCTCTCGACTGTTTGTTGTCTGCGCCTGCAACCTTCTTCTCGTTTTCTCCTCCAAACAAACAGTTACCGACTGGTTGAGTTCAGTTTGAAATCCCAGGGCCGCCCTGGATGAGGCTGGTTCAACACTGACAGAGATGCGTCGCCAAGCCAACCCCGATTGTCTACGTCACAAAGGTGATCAACTGGTAGATGTTTATAGTCATTCACATGAGTTTTTGTGACACAGGACAAAGTTACAACGAATGAGGGTCTGTGTTTAAGTACAACGGAATACAAATTTCTAAAGTAAGCTGATTTCATCAGGTTTCGCAATAGATCGCACGTTTGCCCAATATATGGTTGGTCGCTAAGGGCTTCCCACCTTAGCAACATACAGCGTCCGAGGGACGAGACTGAGATGCGCTACATTGCAACTCTGGTTTCTCTTCAATTCCACGTATAAATCTTTCGCCTTTTACTAAAGATTTCCGTGGGGAGGAACACTCAAATGAGTCTATAGACTATTTTTTGTCGTCCCGACTCTAATGTCGGGGCAATAATCTAAACTTAAAAACAGAACAAACTACCCCACTGCGCATGTGCGTTATTCTCCCTCTTATCTCGACTGTTTGTTGTCTGCGCCTGCAACCTTCTTCTCGTTTTCTCCTCCAAACAAACAGTTACCGACTGGTTGAGTTCAGTTTGAAATCCCAGGGCCGCCCTGGATGAGGCTGGTTCAACACTGACAGAGATGCGTCGCCAAGCCAACCCCGATTGTCTACGTCACAAAGGTGATCAACTGGTAGATGTTTATAGTCATTCACATGAGTTTTTGTGACACAGGACAAAGTTACAACGAATGAGGGTCTGTGTTTAAGTACAACGGAATACAAATTTCTAAAGTAAGCTGATTTCATCAGGTTTCGCAATAGATCGCACGTTTGCCCAATATATGGTTGGTCGCTAAGGGCTTCCCACCTTAGCAACATACAGCGTCCGAGGGACGAGACTGAGATGCGCTACATTGCAACTCTGGTTTCTCTTCAATTCCACGTATAAATCTTTCGCCTTTTACTAAAGATTTCCGTGGGGAGGAACACTCAAATGAGTCTATAGACTATTTTTTGTCGTCCCGACTCTAATGTCGGGGCAATAATCTAAACTTAAAAACAGAACAAACTACCCCACTGCGCATGTGCGTTATTCTCCCTCTTCTCTCGACTGTTTGTTGTCTGCGCCTGCAACCTTCTTCTCGTTTTCTCCTCCAAACAAACAGTTACCGACTGGTTGAGTTCAGTTTGAAATCCCAGGGCCGCCCTGGATGAGGCTGGTTCAACACTGACAGAGATGCGTCGCCAAGCCAACCCCGATTGTCTACGTCACAAAGGTGATCAACTGGTAGATGTTTATAGTCATTCACATGAGTTTTTGTGACACAGGACAAAGTTACAACGAATGAGGGTCTGTGTTTAAGTACAACGGAATACAAATTTCTAAAGTAAGCTGATTTCATCAGGTTTCGCAATAGATCGCACGTTTGCCCAATATATGGTTGGTCGCTAAGGGCTTCCCACCTTAGCAACATACAGCGTCCGAGGGACGAGACTGAGATGCGCTACATTGCAACTCTGGTTTCTCTTCAATTCCACGTGTAAATCTTTCGCCTTTTACTAAAGATTTCCGTGGGGAGGAACACTCAAATGAGTCTATAGACTATTTTTTGTCGTCCCGACTCTAATGTCGGGGCAATAATCTAAACTTAAAAACAGAACAAACTACCCCACTGCGCATGTGCGTTATTCTCCCTCTTCTCTCGACTGTTTGTTGTCTGCGCCTGCAACCTTCTTCTCGTTTTCTCCTCCAAACAAACAGTTACCGACTGGTTGAGTTCAGTTTGAAATCCCAGGGCCGCCCTGGATGAGGCTGGTTCAACACTGACAGAGATGCGTCGCCAAGCCAACCCCGATTGTCTACGTCACAAAGGTGATCAACTGGTAGATGTTTATAGTCATTCACATGAGTTTTTGTGACACAGGACAAAGTTACAACGAATGAGGGTCTGTGTTTAAGTACAACGGAATACAAATTTCTAAAGTAAGCTGATTTCATCAGGTTTCGCAATAGATCGCACGTTTGCCCAATATATGGTTGGTCGCTAAGGGCTTCCCACCTTAGCAACATACAGCGTCCGAGGGACGAGACTGAGATGCGCTACATTGCAACTCTGGTTTCTCTTCAATTCCACGTATAAATCTTTCGCCTTTTACTAAAGATTTCCGTGGGGAGGAACACTCAAATGAGTCTATAGACTATTTTTTGTCGTCCCGACTCTAATGTCGGGGCAATAATCTAAACTTAAAAACAGAACAAACTACCCCACTGCGCATGTGCGTTATTCTCCCTCTTCTCTCGACTGTTTGTTGTCTGCGCCTGCAACCTTCTTCTCGTTTTCTCCTCCAAACAAACAGTTACCGACTGGTTGAGTTCAGTTTGAAATCCCAGGGCCGCCCTGGATGAGGCTGGTTCAACACTGACAGAGATGCGTCGCCAAGCCAACCCCGATTGTCTACGTCACAAAGGTGATCAACTGGTAGATGTTTATAGTCATTCACATGAGTTTTTGTGACACAGGACAAAGTTACAACGAATGAGGGTCTGTGTTTAAGTACAACGGAATACAAATTTCTAAAGTAAGCTGATTTCATCAGGTTTCGCAATAGATCGCACGTTTGCCCAATATATGGTTGGTCGCTAAGGGCTTCCCACCTTAGCAACATACAGCGTCCGAGGGACGAGACTGAGATGCGCTACATTGCAACTCTGGTTTCTCTTCAATTCCACGTATAAATCTTTCGCCTTTTACTAAAGATTTCCGTGGGGAGGAACACTCAAATGAGTCTATAGACTATTTTTTGTCGTCCCGACTCTAATGTCGGGGCAATAATCTAAACTTAAAAACAGAACAAACTACCCCACTGCGCATGTGCGTTATTCTCCCTCTTCTCTCGACTGTTTGTTGTCTGCGCCTGCAACCTTCTTCTCGTTTTCTCCTCCAAACAAACAGTTACCGACTGGTTGAGTTCAGTTTGAAATCCCAGGGCCGCCCTGGATGAGGCTGGTTCAACACTGACAGAGATGCGTCGCCAAGCCAACCCCGATTGTCTACGTCACAAAGGTGATCAACTGGTAGATGTTTATAGTCATTCACATGAGTTTTTGTGACACAGGACAAAGTTACAACGAATGAGGGTCTGTGTTTAAGTACAACGGAATACAAATTTCTAAAGTAAGCTGATTTCATCAGGTTTCGCAATAGATCGCACGTTTGCCCAATATATGGTTGGTCGCTAAGGGCTTCCCACCTTAGCAACATACAGCGTCCGAGGGACGAGACTGAGATGCGCTACATTGCAACTCTGGTTTCTCTTCAATTCCACGTATAAATCTTTCGCCTTTTACTAAAGATTTCCGTGGGGAGGAACACTCAAATGAGTCTATAGACTATTTTTTGTCGTCCCGACTCTAATGTCGGGGCAATAATCTAAACTTAAAAACAGAACAAACTACCCCACTGCGCATGTGCGTTATTCTCCCTCTTCTCTCGACTGTTTGTTGTCTGCGCCTGCAACCTTCTTCTCGTTTTCTCCTCCAAACAAACAGTTACCGACTGGTTGAGTTCAGTTTGAAATCCCAGGGCCGCCCTGGATGAGGCTGGTTCAACACTGACAGAGATGCGTCGCCAAGCCAACCCCGATTGTCTACGTCACAAAGGTGATCAACTGGTAGATGTTTATAGTCATTCACATGAGTTTTTGTGACACAGGACAAAGTTACAACGAATGAGGGTCTGTGTTTAAGTACAACGGAATACAAATTTCTAAAGTAAGCTGATTTCATCAGGTTTCGCAATAGATCGCACGTTTGCCCAATATATGGTTGGTCGCTAAGGGCTTCCCACCTTAGCAACATACAGCGTCCGAGGGACGAGACTGAGATGCGCTACATTGCAACTCTGGTTTCTCTTCAATTCCACGTATAAATCTTTCGCCTTTTACTAAAGATTTCCGTGGGGAGGAACACTCAAATGAGTCTATAGACTATTTTTTGTCGTCCCGACTCTAATGTCGGGGCAATAATCTAAACTTAAAAACAGAACAAACTACCCCACTGCGCATGTGCGTTATTCTCCCTCTTCTCTCGACTGTTTGTTGTCTGCGCCTGCAACCTTCTTCTCGTTTTCTCCTCCAAACAAACAGTTACCGACTGGTTGAGTTCAGTTTGAAATCCCAGGGCCGCCCTGGATGAGGCTGGTTCAACACTGACAGAGATGCGTCGCCAAGCCAACCCCGATTGTCTACGTCACAAAGGTGATCAACTGGTAGATGTTTATAGTCATTCACATGAGTTTTTGTGACACAGGACAAAGTTACAACGAATGAGGGTCTGTGTTTAAGTACAACGGAATACAAATTTCTAAAGTAAGCTGATTTCATCAGGTTTCGCAATAGATCGCACGTTTGCCCAATATATGGTTGGTCGCTAAGGGCTTCCCACCTTAGCAACATACAGCGTCCGAGGGACGAGACTGAGATGCGCTACATTGCAACTCTGGTTTCTCTTCAATTCCACGTATAAATCTTTCGCCTTTTACTAAAGATTTCCGTGGGGAGGAACACTCAAATGAGTCTATAGACTATTTTTTGTCGTCCCGACTCTAATGTCGGGGCAATAATCTAAACTTAAAAACAGAACAAACTACCCCACTGCGCATGTGCGTTATTCTCCCTCTTCTCTCGACTGTTTGTTGTCTGCGCCTGCAACCTTCTTCTCGTTTTCTCCTCCAAACAAACAGTTACCGACTGGTTGAGTTCAGTTTGAAATCCCAGGGCCGCCCTGGATGAGGCTGGTTCAACACTGACAGAGATGCGTCGCCAAGCCAACCCCGATTGTCTACGTCACAAAGGTGATCAACTGGTAGATGTTTATAGTCATTCACATGAGTTTTTGTGACACAGGACAAAGTTACAACGAATGAGGGTCTGTGTTTAAGTACAACGGAATACAAATTTCTAAAGTAAGCTGATTTCATCAGGTTTCGCAATAGATCGCACGTTTGCCCAATATATGGTTGGTCGCTAAGGGCTTCCCACCTTAGCAACATACAGCGTCCGAGGGACGAGACTGAGATGCGCTACATTGCAACTCTGGTTTCTCTTCAATTCCACGTATAAATCTTTCGCCTTTTACTAAAGATTTCCGTGGGGAGGAACACTCAAATGAGTCTATAGACTATTTTTTGTCGTCCCGACTCTAATGTCGGGGCAATAATCTAAACTTAAAAACAGAACAAACTACCCCACTGCGCATGTGCGTTATTCTCCCTCTTCTCTCGACTGTTTGTTGTCTGCGCCTGCAACCTTCTTCTCGTTTTCTCCTCCAAACAAACAGTTACCGACTGGTTGAGTTCAGTTTGAAATCCCAGGGCCGCCCTGGATGAGGCTGGTTCAACACTGACAGAGATGCGTCGCCAAGCCAACCCCGATTGTCTACGTCACAAAGGTGATCAACTGGTAGATGTTTATAGTCATTCACATGAGTTTTTGTGACACAGGACAAAGTTACAACGAATGAGGGTCTGTGTTTAAGTACAACGGAATACAAATTTCTAAAGTAAGCTGATTTCATCAGGTTTCGCAATAGATCGCACGTTTGCCCAATATATGGTTGGTCGCTAAGGGCTTCCCACCTTAGCAACATACAGCGTCCGAGGGACGAGACTGAGATGCGCTACATTGCAACTCTGGTTTCTCTTCAATTCCACGTATAAATCTTTCGCCTTTTACTAAAGATTTCCGTGGGGAGGAACACTCAAATGAGTCTATAGACTATTTTTTGTCGTCCCGACTCTAATGTCGGGGCAATAATCTAAACTTAAAAACAGAACAAACTACCCCACTGCGCATGTGCGTTATTCTCCCTCTTCTCTCGACTGTTTGTTGTCTGCGCCTGCAACCTTCTTCTCGTTTTCTCCTCCAAACAAACAGTTACCGACTGGTTGAGTTCAGTTTGAAATCCCAGGGCCGCCCTGGATGAGGCTGGTTCAACACTGACAGAGATGCGTCGCCAAGCCAACCCCGATTGTCTACGTCACAAAGGTGATCAACTGGTAGATGTTTATAGTCATTCACATGAGTTTTTGTGACACAGGACAAAGTTACAACGAATGAGGGTCTGTGTTTAAGTACAACGGAATACAAATTTCTAAAGTAAGCTGATTTCATCAGGTTTCGCAATAGATCGCACGTTTGCCCAATATATGGTTGGTCGCTAAGGGCTTCCCACCTTAGCAACATACAGCGTCCGAGGGACGAGACTGAGATGCGCTACATTGCAACTCTGGTTTCTCTTCAATTCCACGTATAAATCTTTCGCCTTTTACTAAAGATTTCCGTGGGGAGGAACACTCAAATGAGTCTATAGACTATTTTTTGTCGTCCCGACTCTAATGTCGGGGCAATAATCTAAACTTAAAAACAGAACAAACTACCCCACTGCGCATGTGCGTTATTCTCCCTCTTCTCTCGACTGTTTGTTGTCTGCGCCTGCAACCTTCTTCTCGTTTTCTCCTCCAAACAAACAGTTACCGACTGGTTGAGTTCAGTTTGAAATCCCAGGGCCGCCCTGGATGAGGCTGGTTCAACACTGACAGAGATGCGTCGCCAAGCCAACCCCGATTGTCTACGTCACAAAGGTGATCAACTGGTAGATGTTTATAGTCATTCACATGAGTTTTTGTGACACAGGACAAAGTTACAACGAATGAGGGTCTGTGTTTAAGTACAACGGAATACAAATTTCTAAAGTAAGCTGATTTCATCAGGTTTCGCAATAGATCGCACGTTTGCCCAATATATGGTTGGTCGCTAAGGGCTTCCCACCTTAGCAACATACAGCGTCCGAGGGACGAGACTGAGATGCGCTACATTGCAACTCTGGTTTCTCTTCAATTCCACGTATAAATCTTTCGCCTTTTACTAAAGATTTCCGTGGGGAGGAACACTCAAATGAGTCTATAGACTATTTTTTGTCGTCCCGACTCTAATGTCGGGGCAATAATCTAAACTTAAAAACAGAACAAACTACCCCACTGCGCATGTGCGTTATTCTCCCTCTTCTCTCGACTGTTTGTTGTCTGCGCCTGCAACCTTCTTCTCGTTTTCTCCTCCAAACAAACAGTTACCGACTGGTTGAGTTCAGTTTGAAATCCCAGGGCCGCCCTGGATGAGGCTGGTTCAACACTGACAGAGATGCGTCGCCAAGCCAACCCCGATTGTCTACGTCACAAAGGTGATCAACTGGTAGATGTTTATAGTCATTCACATGAGTTTTTGTGACACAGGACAAAGTTACAACGAATGAGGGTCTGTGTTTAAGTACAACGGAATACAAATTTCTAAAGTAAGCTGATTTCATCAGGTTTCGCAATAGATCGCACGTTTGCCCAATATATGGTTGGTCGCTAAGGGCTTCCCACCTTAGCAACATACAGCGTCCGAGGGACGAGACTGAGATGCGCTACATTGCAACTCTGGTTTCTCTTCAATTCCACGTATAAATCTTTCGCCTTTTACTAAAGATTTCCGTGGGGAGGAACACTCAAATGAGTCTATAGACTATTTTTTGTCGTCCCGACTCTAATGTCGGGGCAATAATCTAAACTTAAAAACAGAACAAACTACCCCACTGCGCATGTGCGTTATTCTCCCTCTTCTCTCGACTGTTTGTTGTCTGCGCCTGCAACCTTCTTCTCGTTTTCTCCTCCAAACAAACAGTTACCGACTGGTTGAGTTCAGTTTGAAATCCCAGGGCCGCCCTGGATGAGGCTGGTTCAACACTGACAGAGATGCGTCGCCAAGCCAACCCCGATTGTCTACGTCACAAAGGTGATCAACTGGTAGATGTTTATAGTCATTCACATGAGTTTTTGTGACACAGGACAAAGTTACAACGAATGAGGGTCTGTGTTTAAGTACAACGGAATACAAATTTCTAAAGTAAGCTGATTTCATCAGGTTTCGCAATAGATCGCACGTTTGCCCAATATATGGTTGGTCGCTAAGGGCTTCCCACCTTAGCAACATACAGCGTCCGAGGGACGAGACTGAGATGCGCTACATTGCAACTCTGGTTTCTCTTCAATTCCACGTATAAATCTTTCGCCTTTTACTAAAGATTTCCGTGGGGAGGAACACTCAAATGAGTCTATAGACTATTTTTTGTCGTCCCGACTCTAATGTCGGGGCAATAATCTAAACTTAAAAACAGAACAAACTACCCCACTGCGCATGTGCGTTATTCTCCCTCTTCTCTCGACTGTTTGTTGTCTGCGCCTGCAACCTTCTTCTCGTTTTCTCCTCCAAACAAACAGTTACCGACTGGTTGAGTTCAGTTTGAAATCCCAGGGCCGCCCTGGATGAGGCTGGTTCAACACTGACAGAGATGCGTCGCCAAGCCAACCCCGATTGTCTACGTCACAAAGGTGATCAACTGGTAGATGTTTATAGTCATTCACATGAGTTTTTGTGACACAGGACAAAGTTACAACGAATGAGGGTCTGTGTTTAAGTACAACGGAATACAAATTTCTAAAGTAAGCTGATTTCATCAGGTTTCGCAATAGATCGCACGTTTGCCCAATATATGGTTGGTCGCTAAGGGCTTCCCACCTTAGCAACATACAGCGTCCGAGGGACGAGACTGAGATGCGCTACATTGCAACTCTGGTTTCTCTTCAATTCCACGTATAAATCTTTCGCCTTTTACTAAAGATTTCCGTGGGGAGGAACACTCAAATGAGTCTATAGACTATTTTTTGTCGTCCCGACTCTAATGTCGGGGCAATAATCTAAACTTAAAAACAGAACAAACTACCCCACTGCGCATGTGCGTTATTCTCCCTCTTCTCTCGACTGTTTGTTGTCTGCGCCTGCAACCTTCTTCTCGTTTTCTCCTCCAAACAAACAGTTACCGACTGGTTGAGTTCAGTTTGAAATCCCAGGGCCGCCCTGGATGAGGCTGGTTCAACACTGACAGAGATGCGTCGCCAAGCCAACCCCGATTGTCTACGTCACAAAGGTGATCAACTGGTAGATGTTTATAGTCATTCACATGAGTTTTTGTGACACAGGACAAAGTTACAACGAATGAGGGTCTGTGTTTAAGTACAACGGAATACAAATTTCTAAAGTAAGCTGATTTCATCAGGTTTCGCAATAGATCGCACGTTTGCCCAATATATGGTTGGTCGCTAAGGGCTTCCCACCTTAGCAACATACAGCGTCCGAGGGACGAGACTGAGATGCGCTACATTGCAACTCTGGTTTCTCTTCAATTCCACGTATAAATCTTTCGCCTTTTACTAAAGATTTCCGTGGGGAGGAACACTCAAATGAGTCTATAGACTATTTTTTGTCGTCCCGACTCTAATGTCGGGGCAATAATCTAAACTTAAAAACAGAACAAACTACCCCACTGCGCATGTGCGTTATTCTCCCTCTTCTCTCGACTGTTTGTTGTCTGCGCCTGCAACCTTCTTCTCGTTTTCTCCTCCAAACAAACAGTTACCAATTGGTTGAGTTCAGTTTGAAATCCCAGGGCCGCCCTGGATGAGGCTGGTTCAACACTGACAGAGATGCGTCGCCAAGCCAACCCCGATTGTCTACGTCACAAAGGTGATCAACTGGTAGATGTTTATAGTCATTCACATGAGTTTTTGTGACACAGGACAAAGTTACAACGAATGAGGGTCTGTGTTTAAGTACAACGGAATACAAATTTCTAAAGTAAGCTGATTTCATCAGGTTTCGCAATAGATCGCACGTTTGCCCAATATATGGTTGGTCGCTAAGGGCTTCCCACCTTAGCAACATACAGCGTCCGAGGGACGAGACTGAGATGAGCTACATTGCAACTCTGGTTTCTCTTCAATTCCACGTGTAAATCTTTCGCCTTTTACTAAAGATTTCCGTGGGGAGGAACACTCAAATGAGTCTATAGACTATTTTTTGTCGTCCCGACTCTAATGTCGGGGCAATAATCTAAACTTAAAAACAGAACAAACTACCCCACTGCGCATGTGCGTTATTCTCCCTCTTCTCTCGACTGTTTGTTGTCTGCGCCTGCAACCTTCTTCTCGTTTTCTCCTCCAAACAAACAGTTACCGACTGGTTGAGTTCAGTTTGAAATCCCAGGGCCGCCCTGGATGAGGCTGGTTCAACACTGACAGAGATGCGTCGCCAAGCCAACCCCGATTGTCTACGTCACAAAGGTGATCAACTGGTAGATGTTTATAGTCATTCACATGAGTTTTTGTGACACAGGACAAAGTTACAACGAATGAGGGTCTGTGTTTAAGTACAACGGAATACAAATTTCTAAAGTAAGCTGATTTCATCAGGTTTCGCAATAGATCGCACGTTTGCCCAATATATGGTTGGTCGCTAAGGGCTTCCCACCTTAGCAACATACAGCGTCCGAGGGACGAGACTGAGATGCGCTACATTGCAACTCTGGTTTCTCTTCAATTCCACGTATAAATCTTTCGCCTTTTACTAAAGATTTCCGTGGGGAGGAACACTCAAATGAGTCTATAGACTATTTTTTGTCGTCCCGACTCTAATGTCGGGGCAATAATCTAAACTTAAAAACAGAACAAACTACCCCACTGCGCATGTGCGTTATTCTCCCTCTTCTCTCGACTGTTTGTTGTCTGCGCCTGCAACCTTCTTCTCGTTTTCTCCTCCAAACAAACAGTTACCGACTGGTTGAGTTCAGTTTGAAATCCCAGGGCCGCCCTGGATGAGGCTGGTTCAACACTGACAGAGATGCGTCGCCAAGCCAACCCCGATTGTCTACGTCACAAAGGTGATCAACTGGTAGATGTTTATAGTCATTCACATGAGTTTTTGTGACACAGGACAAAGTTACAACGAATGAGGGTCTGTGTTTAAGTACAACGGAATACAAATTTCTAAAGTAAGCTGATTTCATCAGGTTTCGCAATAGATCGCACGTTTGCCCAATATATGGTTGGTCGCTAAGGGCTTCCCACCTTAGCAACATACAGCGTCCGAGGGACGAGACTGAGATGCGCTACATTGCAACTCTGGTTTCTCTTCAATTCCACGTATAAATCTTTCGCCTTTTACTAAAGATTTCCGTGGGGAGGAACACTCAAATGAGTCTATAGACTATTTTTTGTCGTCCCGACTCTAATGTCGGGGCAATAATCTAAACTTAAAAACAGAACAAACTACCCCACTGCGCATGTGCGTTATTCTCCCTCTTCTCTCGACTGTTTGTTGTCTGCGCCTGCAACCTTCTTCTCGTTTTCTCCTCCAAACAAACAGTTACCGACTGGTTGAGTTCAGTTTGAAATCCCAGGGCCGCCCTGGATGAGGCTGGTTCAACACTGACAGAGATGCGTCGCCAAGCCAACCCCGATTGTCTACGTCACAAAGGTGATCAACTGGTAGATGTTTATAGTCATTCACATGAGTTTTTGTGACACAGGACAAAGTTACAACGAATGAGGGTCTGTGTTTAAGTACAACGGAATACAAATTTCTAAAGTAAGCTGATTTCATCAGGTTTCGCAATAGATCGCACGTTTGCCCAATATATGGTTGGTCGCTAAGGGCTTCCCACCTTAGCAACATACAGCGTCCGAGGGACAAGACTGAGATGCGCTACATTGCAACTCTGGTTTCTCTTCAATTCCACGTATAAATCTTTCGCCTTTTACTAAAGATTTCCGTGGGGAGGAACACTCAAATGAGTCTATAGACTATTTTTTGTCGTCCCGACTCTAATGTCGGGGCAATAATCTAAACTTAAAAACAGAACAAACTACCCCACTGCGCATGTGCGTTATTCTCCCTCTTCTCTCGACTGTTTGTTGTCTGCGCCTGCAACCTTCTTCTCGTTTTCTCCTCCAAACAAACAGTTACCGACTGGTTGAGTTCAGTTTGAAATCCCAGGGCCGCCCTGGATGAGGCTGGTTCAACACTGACAGAGATGCGTCGCCAAGCCAACCCCGATTGTCTACGTCACAAAGGTGATCAACTGGTAGATGTTTATAGTCATTCACATGAGTTTTTGTGACACAGGACAAAGTTACAACGAATGAGGGTCTGTGTTTAAGTACAACGGAATACAAATTTCTAAAGTAAGCTGATTTCATCAGGTTTCGCAATAGATCGCACGTTTGCCCAATATATGGTTGGTCGCTAAGGGCTTCCCACCTTAGCAACATACAGCGTCCGAGGGACGAGACTGAGATGCGCTACATTGCAACTCTGGTTTCTCTTCAATTCCACGTATAAATCTTTCGCCTTTTACTAAAGATTTCCGTGGGGAGGAACACTCAAATGAGTCTATAGACTATTTTTTGTCGTATTTTTTGTCGTCCCGACTCTAATGTCGGGGCAATAATCTAAACTTAAAAACAGAACAAACTACCCCACTGCGCATGTGCGTTATTCTCCCTCTTCTCTCGACTGTTTGTTGTCTGCGCCTGCAACCTTCTTCTCGTTTTCTCCTCCAAACAAACAGTTACCGACTGGTTGAGTTCAGTTTGAAATCCCAGGGCCGCCCTGGATGAGGCTGGTTCAACACTGACAGAGATGCGTCGCCAAGCCAACCCCGATTGTCTACGTCACAAAGGTGATCAACTGGTAGATGTTTATAGTCATTCACATGAGTTTTTGTGACACAGGACAAAGTTACAACGAATGAGGGTCTGTGTTTAAGTACAACGGAATACAAATTTCTAAAGTAAGCTGATTTCATCAGGTTTCGCAATAGATCGCACGTTTGCCCAATATATGGTTGGTCGCTAAGGGCTTCCCACCTTAGCAACATACAGCGTCCGAGGGACGAGACTGAGATGCGCTACATTGCAACTCTGGTTTCTCTTCAATTCCACGTATAAATCTTTCGCCTTTTACTAAAGATTTCCGTGGGGAGGAACACTCAAATGAGTCTATAGACTATTTTTTGTCGTCCCGACTCTAATGTCGGGGCAATAATCTAAACTTAAAAACAGAACAAACTACCCCACTGCGCATGTGCGTTATTCTCCCTCTTCTCTCGACTGTTTGTTGTCTGCGCCTGCAACCTTCTTCTCGTTTTCTCCTCCAAACAAACAGTTACCGACTGGTTGAGTTCAGTTTGAAATCCCAGGGCCGCCCTGGATGAGGCTGGTTCAACACTGACAGAGATGCGTCGCCAAGCCAACCCCGATTGTCTACGTCACAAAGGTGATCAACTGGTAGATGTTTATAGTCATTCACATGAGTTTTTGTGACACAGGACAAAGTTACAACGAATGAGGGTCTGTGTTTAAGTACAACGGAATACAAATTTCTAAAGTAAGCTGATTTCATCAGGTTTCGCAATAGATCGCACGTTTGCCCAATATATGGTTGGTCGCTAAGGGCTTCCCACCTTAGCAACATACAGCGTCCGAGGAACGAGACTGAGATGCGCTACATTGCAACTCTGGTTTCTCTTCAATTCCACGTATAAATCTTTCGCCTTTTACTAAAGATTTCCGTGGGGAGGAACACTCAAATGAGTCTATAGACTATTTTTTGTCGTCCCGACTCTAATGTCGGGGCAATAATCTAAACTTAAAAACAGAACAAACTACCCCACTGCGCATGTGCGTTATTCTCCCTCTTCTCTCGACTGTTTGTTGTCTGCGCCTGCAACCTTCTTCTCGTTTTCTCCTCCAAACAAACAGTTACCGACTGGTTGAGTTCAGTTTGAAATCCCAGGGCCGCCCTGGATGAGGCTGGTTCAACACTGACAGAGATGCGTCGCCAAGCCAACCCCGATTGTCTACGTCACAAAGGTGATCAACTGGTAGATGTTTATAGTCATTCACATGAGTTTTTGTGACACAGGACAAAGTTACAACGAATGAGGGTCTGTGTTTAAGTACAACGGAATACAAATTTCTAAAGTAAGCTGATTTCATCAGGTTTCGCAATAGATCGCACGTTTGCCCAATATATGGTTGGTCGCTAAGGGCTTCCCACCTTAGCAACATACAGCGTCCGAGGGACGAGACTGAGATGCGCTACATTGCAACTCTGGTTTCTCTTCAATTCCACGTATAAATCTTTCGCCTTTTACTAAAGATTTCCGTGGGGAGGAACACTCAAATGAGTCTATAGACTATTTTTTGTCGTCCCGACTCTAATGTCGGGGCAATAATCTAAACTTAAAAACAGAACAAACTACCCCACTGCGCATGTGCGTTATTCTCCCTCTTCTCTCGACTGTTTGTTGTCTGCGCCTGCAACCTTCTTCTCGTTTTCTCCTCCAAACAAACAGTTACCGACTGGTTGAGTTCAGTTTGAAATCCCAGGGCCGCCCTGGATGAGGCTGGTTCAACACTGACAGAGATGCGTCGCCAAGCCAACCCCGATTGTCTACGTCACAAAGGTGATCAACTGGTAGATGTTTATAGTCATTCACATGAGTTGTTGTGACACAGGACAAAGTTACAACGAATGAGGGTCTGTGTTTAAGTACAACGGAATACAAATTTCTAAAGTAAGCTGATTTCATCAGGTTTCGCAATAGATCGCACGTTTGCCCAATATATGGTTGGTCGCTAAGGGCTTCCCACCTTAGCAACATACAGCGTCCGAGGGACGAGACTGAGATGCGCTACATTGCAACTCTGGTTTCTCTTCAATTCCACGTATAAATCTTTCGCCTTTTACTAAAGATTTCCGTGGGGAGGAACACTCAAATGAGTCTATAGACTATTTTTTGTCGTCCCGACTCTAATGTCGGGGCAATAATCTAAACTTAAAAACAGAACAAACTACCCCACTGCGCATGTGCGTTATTCTCCCTCTTCTCTCGACTGTTTGTTGTCTGCGCCTGCAACCTTCTTCTCGTTTTCTCCTCCAAACAAACAGTTACCGACTGGTTGAGTTCAGTTTGAAATCCCAGGGCCGCCCTGGATGAGGCTGGTTCAACACTGACAGAGATGCGTCGCCAAGCCAACCCCGATTGTCTACGTCACAAAGGTGATCAACTGGTAGATGTTTATAGTCATTCACATGAGTTTTTGTGACACAGGACAAAGTTACAACGAATGAGGGTCTGTGTTTAAGTACAACGGAATACAAATTTCTAAAGTAAGCTGATTTCATCAGGTTTCGCAATAGATCGCACGTTTGCCCAATATATGGTTGGTCGCTAAGGGCTTCCCACCTTAGCAACATACAGCGTCCGAGGGACGAGACTGAGATGCGCTACATTGCAACTCTGGTTTCTCTTCAATTCCACGTATAAATCTTTCGCCTTTTACTAAAGATTTCCGTGGGGAGGAACACTCAAATGAGTCTATAGACTATTTTTTGTCGTCCCGACTCTAATGTCGGGGCAATAATCTAAACTTAAAAACAGAACAAACTACCCCACTGCGCATGTGCGTTATTCTCCCTCTTCTCTCGACTGTTTGTTGTCTGCGCCTGCAACCTTCTTCTCGTTTTCTCCTCCAAACAAACAGTTACCGACTGGTTGAGTTCAGTTTGAAATCCCAGGGCCGCCCTGGATGAGGCTGGTTCAACACTGACAGAGATGCGTCGCCAAGCCAACCCCGATTGTCTACGTCACAAAGGTGATCAACTGGTAGATGTTTATAGTCATTCACATGAGTTTTTGTGACACAGGACAAAGTTACAACGAATGAGGGTCTGTGTTTAAGTACAACGGAATACAAATTTCTAAAGTAAGCTGATTTCATCAGGTTTCGCAATAGATCGCACGTTTGCCCAATATATGGTTGGTCGCTAAGGGCTTCCCACCTTAGCAACATACAGCGTCCGAGGGACGAGACTGAGATGCGCTACATTGCAACTCTGGTTTCTCTTCAATTCCACGTATAAATCTTTCGCCTTTTACTAAAGATTTCCGTGGGGAGGAACACTCAAATGAGTCTATAGACTATTTTTTGTCGTCCCGACTCTAATGTCGGGGCAATAATCTAAACTTAAAAACAGAACAAACTACCCCACTGCGCATGTGCGTTATTCTCCCTCTTCTCTCGACTGTTTGTTGTCTGCGCCTGCAACCTTCTTCTCGTTTTCTCCTCCAAACAAACAGTTACCGACTGGTTGAGTTCAGTTTGAAATCCCAGGGCCGCCCTGGATGAGGCTGGTTCAACACTGACAGAGATGCGTCGCCAAGCCAACCCCGATTGTCTACGTCACAAAGGTGATCAACTGGTAGATGTTTATAGTCATTCACATGAGTTTTTGTGACACAGGACAAAGTTACAACGAATGAGGGTCTGTGTTTAAGTACAACGGAATACAAATTTCTAAAGTAAGCTGATTTCATCAGGTTTCGCAATAGATCGCACGTTTGCCCAATATATGGTTGGTCGCTAAGGGCTTCCCACCTTAGCAACATACAGCGTCCGAGGGACGAGACTGAGATGCGCTACATTGCAACTCTGGTTTCTCTTCAATTCCACGTATAAATCTTTCGCCTTTTACTAAAGATTTCCGTGGGGAGGAACACTCAAATGAGTCTATAGACTATTTTTTGTCGTCCCGACTCTAATGTCGGGGCAATAATCTAAACTTAAAAACAGAACAAACTACCCCACTGCGCATGTGCGTTATTCTCCCTCTTCTCTCGACTGTTTGTTGTCTGCGCCTGCAACCTTCTTCTCGTTTTCTCCTCCAAACAAACAGTTACCGACTGGTTGAGTTCAGTTTGAAATCCCAGGGCCGCCCTGGATGAGGCTGGTTCAACACTGACAGAGATGCGTCGCCAAGCCAACCCCGATTGTCTACGTCACAAAGGTGATCAACTGGTAGATGTTTATAGTCATTCACATGAGTTTTTGTGACACAGGACAAAGTTACAACGAATGAGGGTCTGTGTTTAAGTACAACGGAATACAAATTTCTAAAGTAAGCTGATTTCATCAGGTTTCGCAATAGATCGCACGTTTGCCCAATATATGGTTGGTCGCTAAGGGCTTCCCACCTTAGCAACATACAGCGTCCGAGGGACGAGACTGAGATGCGCTACATTGCAACTCTGGTTTCTCTTCAATTCCACGTATAAATCTTTCGCCTTTTACTAAAGATTTCCGTGGGGAGGAACACTCAAATGAGTCTATAGACTATTTTTTGTCGTCCCGACTCTAATGTCGGGGCAATAATCTAAACTTAAAAACAGAACAAACTACCCCACTGCGCATGTGCGTTATTCTCCCTCTTCTCTCGACTGTTTGTTGTCTGCGCCTGCAACCTTCTTCTCGTTTTCTCCTCCAAACAAACAGTTACCGACTGGTTGAGTTCAGTTTGAAATCCCAGGGCCGCCCTGGATGAGGCTGGTTCAACACTGACAGAGATGCGTCGCCAAGCCAACCCCGATTGTCTACGTCACAAAGGTGATCAACTGGTAGATGTTTATAGTCATTCACATGAGTTTTTGTGACACAGGACAAAGTTACAACGAATGAGGGTCTGTGTTTAAGTACAACGGAATACAAATTTCTAAAGTAAGCTGATTTCATCAGGTTTCGCAATAGATCGCACGTTTGCCCAATATATGGTTGGTCGCTAAGGGCTTCCCACCTTAGCAACATACAGCGTCCGAGGGACGAGACTGAGATGCGCTACATTGCAACTCTGGTTTCTCTTCAATTCCACGTATAAATCTTTCGCCTTTTACTAAAGATTTCCGTGGGGAGGAACACTCAAATGAGTCTATAGACTATTTTTTGTCGTCCCGACTCTAATGTCGGGGCAATAATCTAAACTTAAAAACAGAACAAACTACCCCACTGCGCATGTGCGTTATTCTCCCTCTTCTCTCGACTGTTTGTTGTCTGCGCCTGCAACCTTCTTCTCGTTTTCTCCTCCAAACAAACAGTTACCGACTGGTTGAGTTCAGTTTGAAATCCCAGGGCCGCCCTGGATGAGGCTGGTTCAACACTGACAGAGATGCGTCGCCAAGCCAACCCCGATTGTCTACGTCACAAAGGTGATCAACTGGTAGATGTTTATAGTCATTCACATGAGTTTTTGTGACACAGGACAAAGTTACAACGAATGAGGGTCTGTGTTTAAGTACAACGGAATACAAATTTCTAAAGTAAGCTGATTTCATCAGGTTTCGCAATAGATCGCACGTTTGCCCAATATATGGTTGGTCGCTAAGGGCTTCCCACCTTAGCAACATACAGCGTCCGAGGGACGAGACTGAGATGCGCTACATTGCAACTCTGGTTTCTCTTCAATTCCACGTATAAATCTTTCGCCTTTTACTAAAGATTTCCGTGGGGAGGAACACTCAAATGAGTCTATAGACTATTTTTTGTCGTCCCGACTCTAATGTCGGGGCAATAATCTAAACTTAAAAACAGAACAAACTACCCCACTGCGCATGTGCGTTATTCTCCCTCTTCTCTCGACTGTTTGTTGTCTGCGCCTGCAACCTTCTTCTCGTTTTCTCCTCCAAACAAACAGTTACCGACTGGTTGAGTTCAGTTTGAAATCCCAGGGCCGCCCTGGATGTGGCTGGTTCAACACTGACAGAGATGCGTCGCCAAGCCAACCCCGATTGTCTACGTCACAAAGGTGATCAACTGGTAGATGTTTATAGTCATTCACATGAGTTTTTGTGACACAGGACAAAGTTACAACGAATGAGGGTCTGTGTTTAAGTACAACGGAATACAAATTTCTAAAGTAAGCTGATTTCATCAGGTTTCGCAATAGATCGCACGTTTGCCCAATATATGGTTGGTCGCTAAGGGCTTCCCACCTTAGCAACATACAGCGTCCGAGGGACGAGACTGAGATGCGCTACATTGCAACTCTGGTTTCTCTTCAATTCCAGGTATAAATCTTTCGCCTTTTACTAAAGATTTCCGTGGGGAGGAACACTCAAATGAGTCTATAGACTATTTTTTGTCGTCCCGACTCTAATGTCGGGGCAATAATCTAAACTTAAAAACAGAACAAACTACCCCACTGCGCATGTGCGTTATTCTCCCTCTTCTCTCGACTGTTTGTTGTCTGCGCCTGCAACCTTCTTCTCGTTTTCTCCTCCAAACAAACAGTTACCGACTGGTTGAGTTCAGTTTGAAATCCCAGGGCCGCCCTGGATGAGGCTGGTTCAACACTGACAGAGATGCGTCGCCAAGCCAACCCCGATTGTCTACGTCACAAAGGTGATCAACTGGTAGATGTTTATAGTCATTCACATGAGTTTTTGTGACACAGGACAAAGTTACAACGAATGAGGGTCTGTGTTTAAGTACAACGGAATACAAATTTCTAAAGTAAGCTGATTTCATCAGGTTTCGCAATAGATCGCACGTTTGCCCAATATATGGTTGGTCGCTAAGGGCTTCCCACCTTAGCAACATACAGCGTCCGAGGGACGAGACTGAGATGCGCTACATTGCAACTCTGGTTTCTCTTCAATTCCACGTATAAATCTTTCGCCTTTTACTAAAGATTTCCGTGGGGAGGAACACTCAAATGAGTCTATAGACTATTTTTTGTCGTCCCGACTCTAATGTCGGGGCAATAATCTAAACTTAAAAACAGAACAAACTACCCCACTGCGCATGTGCGTTATTCTCCCTCTTCTCTCGACTGTTTGTTGTCTGCGCCTGCAACCTTCTTCTCGTTTTCTCCTCCAAACAAACAGTTACCGACTGGTTGAGTTCAGTTTGAAATCCCAGGGCCGCCCTGGATGAGGCTGGTTCAACACTGACAGAGATGCGTCGCCAAGCCAACCCCGATTGTCTACGTCACAAAGGTGATCAACTGGTAGATGTTTATAGTCATTCACATGAGTTTTTGTGACACAGGACAAAGTTACAACGAATGAGGGTCTGTGTTTAAGTACAACGGAATACAAATTTCTAAAGTAAGCTGATTTCATCAGGTTTCGCAATAGATCGCACGTTTGCCCAATATATGGTTGGTCGCTAAGGGCTTCCCACCTTAGCAACATACAGCGTCCGAGGGACGAGACTGAGATGCGCTACATTGCAACTCTGGTTTCTCTTCAATTCCACGTATAAATCTTTCGCCTTTTACTAAAGATTTCCGTGGGGAGGAACACTCAAATGAGTCTATAGACTATTTTTTGTCGTCCCGACTCTAATGTCGGGGCAATAATCTAAACTTAAAAACAGAACAAACTACCCCACTGCGCATGTGCGTTATTCTCCCTCTTCTCTCGACTGTTTGTTGTCTGCGCCTGCAACCTTCTTCTCGTTTTCTCCTCCAAACAAACAGTTACCGACTGGTTGAGTTCAGTTTGAAATCCCAGGGCCGCCCTGGATGAGGCTGGTTCAACACTGACAGAGATGCGTCGCCAAGCCAACCCCGATTGTCTACGTCACAAAGGTGATCAACTGGTAGATGTTTATAGTCATTCACATGAGTTTTTGTGACACAGGACAAAGTTACAACGAATGAGGGTCTGTGTTTAAGTACAACGGAATACAAATTTCTAAAGTAAGCTGATTTCATCAGGTTTCGCAATAGATCGCACGTTTGCCCAATATATGGTTGGTCGCTAAGGGCTTCCCACCTTAGCAACATACAGCGTCCGAGGGACGAGACTGAGATGCGCTACATTGCAACTCTGGTTTCTCTTCAATTCCACGTATAAATCTTTCGCCTTTTACTAAAGATTTCCGTGGGGAGGAACACTCAAATGAGTCTATAGACTATTTTTTGTCGTCCCGACTCTAATGTCGGGGCAATAATCTAAACTTAAAAACAGAACAAACTACCCCACTGCGCATGTGCGTTATTCTCCCTCTTCTCTCGACTGTTTGTTGTCTGCGCCTGCAACCTTCTTCTCGTTTTCTCCTCCAAACAAACAGTTACCGACTGGTTGAGTTCAGTTTGAAATCCCAGGGCCGCCCTGGATGAGGTTGGTTCAACACTGACAGAGATGCGTCGCCAAGCCAACCCCGATTGTCTACGTCACAAAGGTGATCAACTGGTAGATGTTTATAGTCATTCACATGAGTTTTTGTGACACAGGACAAAGTTACAACGAATGAGGGTCTGTGTTTAAGTACAACGGAATACAAATTTCTAAAGTTAGCTGATTTCATCAGGTTTCGCAATAGATCGCACGTTTGCCCAATATATGGTTGGTCGCTAAGGGCTTCCCACCTTAGCAACATACAGCGTCCGAGGGACGAGACTGAGATGCGCTACATTGCAACTCTGGTTTCTCTTCAATTCCACGTATAAATCTTTCGCCTTTTACTAAAGATTTCCGTGGGGAGGAACACTCAAATGAGTCTATAGACTATTTTTTGTCGTCCCGACTCTAATGTCGGGGCAATAATCTAAACTTAAAAACAGAACAAACTACCCCACTGCGCATGTGCGTTATTCTCCGTCTTCTCTCGACTGTTTGTTGTCTGCGCCTGCAACCTTCTTCTCGTTTTCTCCTCCAAACAAACAGTTACCGACTGGTTGAGTTCAGTTTGAAATCCCAGGGCCGCCCTGGATGAGGCTGGTTCAACACTGACAGAGATGCGTCGCCAAGCCAACCCCGATTGTCTACGTCACAAAGGTGATCAACTGGTAGATGTTTATAGTCATTCACATGAGTTTTTGTGACACAGGACAAAGTTACAACGAATGAGGGTCTGTGTTTAAGTACAACGGAATACAAATTTCTAAAGTAAGCTGATTTCATCAGGTTTCGCAATAGATCGCACGTTTGCCCAATATATGGTTGGTCGCTAAGGGCTTCCCACCTTAGCAACATACAGCGTCCGAGGGACGAGACTGAGATGCGCTACATTGCAACTCTGGTTTCTCTTCAATTCCACGTATAAATCTTTCGCCTTTTACTAAAGATTTCCGTGGGGAGGAACACTCAAATGAGTCTATAGACTATTTTTTGTCGTCCCGACTCTAATGTCGGGGCAATAATCTAAACTTAAAAACAGAACAAACTACCCCACTGCGCATGTGCGTTATTCTCCCTCTTCTCTCGACTGTTTGTTGTCTGCGCCTGCAACCTTCTTCTCGTTTTCTCCTCCAAACAAACAGTTACCGACTGGTTGAGTTCAGTTTGAAATCCCAGGGCCGCCCTGGATGAGGCTGGTTCAACACTGACAGAGATGCGTCGCCAAGCCAACCCCGATTGTCTACGTCACAAAGGTGATCAACTGGTAGATGTTTATAGTCATTCACATGAGTTTTTGTGACACAGGACAAAGTTACAACGAATGAGGGTCTGTGTTTAAGTACAACGGAATACAAATTTCTAAAGTAAGCTGATTTCATCAGGTTTCGCAATAGATCGCACGTTTGCCCAATATATGGTTGGTCGCTAAGGGCTTCCCACCTTAGCAACATACAGCGTCCGAGGGACGAGACTGAGATGCGCTACATTGCAACTCTGGTTTCTCTTCAATTCCACGTATAAATCTTTCGCCTTTTACTAAAGATTTCCGTGGGGAGGAACACTCAAATGAGTCTATAGACTATTTTTTGTCGTCCCGACTCTAATGTCGGGGCAATAATCTAAACTTAAAAACAGAACAAACTACCCCACTGCGCATGTGCGTTATTCTCCCTCTTCTCTCGACTGTTTGTTGTCTGCGCCTGCAACCTTCTTCTCGTTTTCTCCTCCAAACAAACAGTTACCGACTGGTTGAGTTCAGTTTGAAATCCCAGGGCCGCCCTGGATGAGGCTGGTTCAACACTGACAGAGATGCGTCGCCAAGCCAACCCCGATTGTCTACGTCACAAAGGTGATCAACTGGTAGATGTTTATAGTCATTCACATGAGTTTTTGTGACACAGGACAAAGTTACAACGAATGAGGGTCTGTGTTTAAGTACAACGGAATACAAATTTCTAAAGTAAGCTGATTTCATCAGGTTTCGCAATAGATCGCACGTTTGCCCAATATATGGTTGGTCGCTAAGGGCTTCCCACCTTAGCAACATACAGCGTCCGAGGGACGAGACTGAGATGCGCTACATTGCAACTCTGGTTTCTCTTCAATTCCACGTATAAATCTTTCGCCTTTTACTAAAGATTTCCGTGGGGAGGAACACTCAAATGAGTCTATAGACTATTTTTTGTCGTCCCGACTCTAATGTCGGGGCAATAATCTAAACTTAAAAACAGAACAAACTACCCCACTGCGCATGTGCGTTATTCTCCCTCTTCTCTCGACTGTTTGTTGTCTGCGCCTGCAACCTTCTTCTCGTTTTCTCCTCCAAACAAACAGTTACCGACTGGTTGAGTTCAGTTTGAAATCCCAGGGCCGCCCTGGATGAGGCTGGTTCAACACTGACAGAGATGCGTCGCCAAGCCAACCCCGATTGTCTACGTCACAAAGGTGATCAACTGGTAGATGTTTATAGTCATTCACATGAGTTTTTGTGACACAGGACAAAGTTACAACGAATGAGGGTCTGTGTTTAAGTACAACGGAATACAAATTTCTAAAGTAAGCTGATTTCATCAGGTTTCGCAATAGATCGCACGTTTGCCCAATATATGGTTGGTCGCTAAGGGCTTCCCACCTTAGCAACATACAGCGTCCGAGGGACGAGACTGAGATGCGCTACATTGCAACTCTGGTTTCTCTTCAATTCCACGTATAAATCTTTCGCCTTTTACTAAAGATTTCCGTGGGGAGGAACACTCAAATGAGTCTATAGACTATTTTTTGTCGTCCCGACTCTAATGTCGGGGCAATAATCTAAACTTAAAAACAGAACAAACTACCCCACTGCGCATGTGCGTTATTCTCCCTCTTCTCTCGACTGTTTGTTGTCTGCGCCTGCAACCTTCTTCTCGTTTTCTCCTCCAAACAAACAGTTACCGACTGGTTGAGTTCAGTTTGAAATCCCAGGGCCGCCCTGGATGAGGCTGGTTCAACACTGACAGAGATGCGTCGCCAAGCCAACCCCGATTGTCTACGTCACAAAGGTGATCAACTGGTAGATGTTTATAGTCATTCACATGAGTTTTTGTGACACAGGACAAAGTTACAACGAATGAGGGTCTGTGTTTAAGTACAACGGAATACAAATTTCTAAAGTAAGCTGATTTCATCAGGTTTCGCAATAGATCGCACGTTTGCCCAATATATGGTTGGTCGCTAAGGGCTTCCCACCTTAGCAACATACAGCGTCCGAGGGACGAGACTGAGATGCGCTACATTGCAACTCTGGTTTCTCTTCAATTCCACGTATAAATCTTTCGCCTTTTACTAAAGATTTCCGTGGGGAGGAACACTCAAATGAGTCTATAGACTATTTTTTGTCGTCCCGACTCTAATGTCGGGGCAATAATCTAAACTTAAAAACAGAACAAACTACCCACTGCGCATGTGCGTTATTCTCCCTCTTCTCTCGACTGTTTGTTGTCTGCGCCTGCAACCTTCTTCTCGTTTTCTCCTCCAAACAAACAGTTACCGACTGGTTGAGTTCAGTTTGAAATCCCAGGGCCGCCCTGGATGAGGCTGGTTCAACACTGACAGAGATGCGTCGCCAAGCCAACCCCGATTGTCTACGTCACAAAGGTGATCAACTGGTAGATGTTTATAGTCATTCACATGAGTTTTTGTGACACAGGACAAAGTTACAACGAATGAGGGTCTGTGTTTAAGTACAACGGAATACAAATTTCTAAAGTAAGCTGATTTCATCAGGTTTCGCAATAGATCGCACGTTTGCCCAATATATGGTTGGTCGCTAAGGGCTTCCCACCTTAGCAACATACAGCGTCCGAGGGACGAGACTGAGATGCGCTACATTGCAACTCTGGTTTCTCTTCAATTCCACGTATAAATCTTTCGCCTTTTACTAAAGATTTCCGTGGGGAGGAACACTCAAATGAGTCTATAGACTATTTTTTGTCGTCCCGACTCTAATGTCGGGGCAATAATCTAAACTTAAAAACAGAACAAACTACCCCACTGCGCATGTGCGTTATTCTCCCTCTTCTCTCGACTGTTTGTTGTCTGCGCCTGCAACCTTCTTCTCGTTTTCTCCTCCAAACAAACAGTTACCGACTGGTTGAGTTCAGTTTGAAATCCCAGGGCCGCCCTGGATGAGGCTGGTTCAACACTGACAGAGATGCGTCGCCAAGCCAACCCCGATTGTCTACGTCACAAAGGTGATCAACTGGTAGATGTTTATAGTCATTCACATGAGTTTTTGTGACACAGGACAAAGTTACAACGAATGAGGGTCTGTGTTTAAGTACAACGGAATACAAATTTCTAAAGTAAGCTGATTTCATCAGGTTTCGCAATAGATCGCACGTTTGCCCAATATATGGTTGGTCGCTAAGGGCTTCCCACCTTAGCAACATACAGCGTCCGAGGGACGAGACTGAGATGCGCTACATTGCAACTCTGGTTTCTCTTCAATTCCACGTATAAATCTTTCGCCTTTTACTAAAGATTTCCGTGGGGAGGAACACTCAAATGAGTCTATAGACTATTTTTTGTCGTCCCGACTCTAATGTCGGGGCAATAATCTAAACTTAAAAACAGAACAAACTACCCCACTGCGCATGTGCGTTATTCTCCCTCTTCTCTCGACTGTTTGTTGTCTGCGCCTGCAACCTTCTTCTCGTTTTCTCCTCCAAACAAACAGTTACCGACTGGTTGAGTTCAGTTTGAAATCCCAGGGCCGCCCTGGATGAGGCTGGTTCAACACTGACAGAGATGCGTCGCCAAGCCAACCCCGATTGTCTACGTCACAAAGGTGATCAACTGGTAGATGTTTATAGTCATTCACATGAGTTTTTGTGACACAGGACAAAGTTACAACGAATGAGGGTCTGTGTTTAAGTACAACGGAATACAAATTTCTAAAGTAAGCTGATTTCATCAGGTTTCGCAATAGATCGCACGTTTGCCCAATATATGGTTGGTCGCTAAGGGCTTCCCACCTTAGCAACATACAGCGTCCGAGGGACGAGACTGAGATGCGCTACATTGCAACTCTGGTTTCTCTTCAATTCCACGTATAAATCTTTCGCCTTTTACTAAAGATTTCCGTGGGGAGGAACACTCAAATGAGTCTATAGACTATTTTTTGTCGTCCCGACTCTAATGTCGGGGCAATAATCTAAACTTAAAAACAGAACAAACTACCCCACTGCGCATGTGCGTTATTCTCCCTCTTCTCTCGACTGTTTGTTGTCTGCGCCTGCAACCTTCTTCTCGTTTTCTCCTCCAAACAAACAGTTACCGACTGGTTGAGTTCAGTTTGAAATCCCAGGGCCGCCCTGGATGAGGCTGGTTCAACACTGACAGAGATGCGTCGCCAAGCCAACCCCGATTGTCTACGTCACAAAGGTGATCAACTGGTAGATGTTTATAGTCATTCACATGAGTTTTTGTGACACAGGACAAAGTTACAACGAATGAGGGTCTGTGTTTAAGTACAACGGAATACAAATTTCTAAAGTAAGCTGATTTCATCAGGTTTCGCAATAGATCGCACGTTTGCCCAATATATGGTTGGTCGCTAAGGGCTTCCCACCTTAGCAACATACAGCGTCCGAGGGACGAGACTGAGATGCGCTACATTGCAACTCTGGTTTCTCTTCAATTCCACGTATAAATCTTTCGCCTTTTACTAAAGATTTCCGTGGGGAGGAACACTCAAATGAGTCTATAGACTATTTTTTGTCGTCCCGACTCTAATGTCGGGGCAATAATCTAAACTTAAAAACAGAACAAACTACCCCACTGCGCATGTGCGTTATTCTCCCTCTTCTCTCGACTGTTTGTTGTCTGCGCCTGCAACCTTCTTCTCGTTTTCTCCTCCAAACAAACAGTTACCGACTGGTTGAGTTCAGTTTGAAATCCCAGGGCCGCCCTGGATGAGGCTGGTTCAACACTGACAGAGATGCGTCGCCAAGCCAACCCCGATTGTCTACGTCACAAAGGTGATCAACTGGTAGATGTTTATAGTCATTCACATGAGTTTTTGTGACACAGGACAAAGTTACAACGAATGAGGGTCTGTGTTTAAGTACAACGGAATACAAATTTCTAAAGTAAGCTGATTTCATCAGGTTTCGCAATAGATCGCACGTTTGCCCAATATATGGTTGGTCGCTAAGGGCTTCCCACCTTAGCAACATACAGCGTCCGAGGGACGAGACTGAGATGCGCTACATTGCAACTCTGGTTTCTCTTCAATTCCACGTATAAATCTTTCGCCTTTTACTAAAGATTTCCGTGGGGAGGAACACTCAAATGAGTCTATAGACTATTTTTTGTCGTCCCGACTCTAATGTCGGGGCAATAATCTAAACTTAAAAACAGAACAAACTACCCCACTGCGCATGTGCGTTATTCTCCCTCTTCTCTCGACTGTTTGTTGTCTGCGCCTGCAACCTTCTTCTCGTTTTCTCCTCCAAACAAACAGTTACCGACTGGTTGAGTTCAGTTTGAAATCCCAGGGCCGCCCTGGATGAGGCTGGTTCAACACTGACAGAGATGCGTCGCCAAGCCAACCCCGATTGTCTACGTCACAAAGGTGATCAACTGGTAGATGTTTATAGTCATTCACATGAGTTTTTGTGACACAGGACAAAGTTACAACGAATGAGGGTCTGTGTTTAAGTACAACGGAATACAAATTTCTAAAGTAAGCTGATTTCATCAGGTTTCGCAATAGATCGCACGTTTGCCCAATATATGGTTGGTCGCTAAGGGCTTCCCACCTTAGCAACATACAGCGTCCGAGGGACGAGACTGAGATGCGCTACATTGCAACTCTGGTTTCTCTTCAATTCCACGTATAAATCTTTCGCCTTTTACTAAAGATTTCCGTGGGGAGGAACACTCAAATGAGTCTATAGACTATTTTTTGTCGTCCCGACTCTAATGTCGGGGCAATAATCTAAACTTAAAAACAGAACAAACTACCCCACTGCGCATGTGCGTTATTCTCCCTCTTCTCTCGACTGTTTGTTGTCTGCGCCTGCAACCTTCTTCTCGTTTTCTCCTCCAAACAAACAGTTACCGACTGGTTGAGTTCAGTTTGAAATCCCAGGGCCGCCCTGGATGAGGCTGGTTCAACACTGACAGAGATGCGTCGCCAAGCCAACCCCGATTGTCTACGTCACAAAGGTGATCAACTGGTAGATGTTTATAGTCATTCACATGAGTTTTTGTGACACAGGACAAAGTTACAACGAATGAGGGTCTGTGTTTAAGTACAACGGAATACAAATTTCTAAAGTAAGCTGATTTCATCAGGTTTCGCAATAGATCGCACGTTTGCCCAATATATGGTTGGTCGCTAAGGGCTTCCCACCTTAGCAACATACAGCGTCCGAGGGACGAGACTGAGATGCGCTACATTGCAACTCTGGTTTCTCTTCAATTCCACGTATAAATCTTTCGCCTTTTACTAAAGATTTCCGTGGGGAGGAACACTCAAATGAGTCTATAGACTATTTTTTGTCGTCCCGACTCTAATGTCGGGGCAATAATCTAAACTTAAAAACAGAACAAACTACCCCACTGCGCATGTGCGTTATTCTCCCTCTTCTCTCGACTGTTTGTTGTCTGCGCCTGCAACCTTCTTCTCGTTTTCTCCTCCAAACAAACAGTTACCGACTGGTTGAGTTCAGTTTGAAATCCCAGGGCCGCCCTGGATGAGGCTGGTTCAACACTGACAGAGATGCGTCGCCAAGCCAACCCCGATTGTCTACGTCACAAAGGTGATCAACTGGTAGATGTTTATAGTCATTCACATGAGTTTTTGTGACACAGGACAAAGTTACAACGAATGAGGGTCTGTGTTTAAGTACAACGGAATACAAATTTCTAAAGTAAGCTGATTTCATCAGGTTTCGCAATAGATCGCACGTTTGCCCAATATATGGTTGGTCGCTAAGGGCTTCCCACCTTAGCAACATACAGCGTCCGAGGGACGAGACTGAGATGCGCTACATTGCAACTCTGGTTTCTCTTCAATTCCACGTATAAATCTTTCGCCTTTTACTAAAGATTTCCGTGGGGAGGAACACTCAAATGAGTCTATAGACTATTTTTTGTCGTCCCGACTCTAATGTCGGGGCAATAATCTAAACTTAAAAACAGAACAAACTACCCCACTGCGCATGTGCGTTATTCTCCCTCTTCTCTCGACTGTTTGTTGTCTGCGCCTGCAACCTTCTTCTCGTTTTCTCCTCCAAACAAACAGTTACCGACTGGTTGAGTTCAGTTTGAAATCCCAGGGCCGCCCTGGATGAGGCTGGTTCAACACTGACAGAGATGCGTCGCCAAGCCAACCCCGATTGTCTACGTCACAAAGGTGATCAACTGGTAGATGTTTATAGTCATTCACATGAGTTTTTGTGACACAGGACAAAGTTACAACGAATGAGGGTCTGTGTTTAAGTACAACGGAATACAAATTTCTAAAGTAAGCTGATTTCATCAGGTTTCGCAATAGATCGCACGTTTGCCCAATATATGGTTGGTCGCTAAGGGCTTCCCACCTTAGCAACATACAGCGTCCGAGGGACGAGACTGAGATGCGCTACATTGCAACTCTGGTTTCTCTTCAATTCCACGTATAAATCTTTCGCCTTTTACTAAAGATTTCCGTGGGGAGGAACACTCAAATGAGTCTATAGACTATTTTTTGTCGTCCCGACTCTAATGTCGGGGCAATAATCTAAACTTAAAAACAGAACAAACTACCCCACTGCGCATGTGCGTTATTCTCCCTCTTCTCTCGACTGTTTGTTGTCTGCGCCTGCAACCTTCTTCTCGTTTTCTCCTCCAAACAAACAGTTACCGACTGGTTGAGTTCAGTTTGAAATCCCAGGGCCGCCCTGGATGAGGCTGGTTCAACACTGACAGAGATGCGTCGCCAAGCCAACCCCGATTGTCTACGTCACAAAGGTGATCAACTGGTAGATGTTTATAGTCATTCACATGAGTTTTTGTGACACAGGACAAAGTTACAACGAATGAGGGTCTGTGTTTAAGTACAACGGAATACAAATTTCTAAAGTAAGCTGATTTCATCAGGTTTCGCAATAGATCGCACGTTTGCCCAATATATGGTTGGTCGCTAAGGGCTTCCCACCTTAGCAACATACAGCGTCCGAGGGACGAGACTGAGATGCGCTACATTGCAACTCTGGTTTCTCTTCAATTCCACGTATAAATCTTTCGCCTTTTACTAAAGATTTCCGTGGGGAGGAACACTCAAATGAGTCTATAGACTATTTTTTGTCGTCCCGACTCTAATGTCGGGGCAATAATCTAAACTTAAAAACAGAACAAACTACCCCACTGCGCATGTGCGTTATTCTCCCTCTTCTCTCGACTGTTTGTTGTCTGCGCCTGCAACCTTCTTCTCGTTTTCTCCTCCAAACAAACAGTTACCGACTGGTTGAGTTCAGTTTGAAATCCCAGGGCCGCCCTGGATGAGGCTGGTTCAACACTGACAGAGATGCGTCGCCAAGCCAACCCCGATTGTCTACGTCACAAAGGTGATCAACTGGTAGATGTTTATAGTCATTCACATGAGTTTTTGTGACACAGGACAAAGTTACAACGAATGAGGGTCTGTGTTTAAGTACAACGGAATACAAATTTCTAAAGTAAGCTGATTTCATCAGGTTTCGCAATAGATCGCACGTTTGCCCAATATATGGTTGGTCGCTAAGGGCTTCCCACCTTAGCAACATACAGCGTCCGAGGGACGAGACTGAGATGCGCTACATTGCAACTCTGGTTTCTCTTCAATTCCACGTATAAATCTTTCGCCTTTTACTAAAGATTTCCGTGGGGAGGAACACTCAAATGAGTCTATAGACTATTTTTTGTCGTCCCGACTCTAATGTCGGGGCAATAATCTAAACTTAAAAACAGAACAAACTACCCCACTGCGCATGTGCGTTATTCTCCCTCTTCTCTCGACTGTTTGTTGTCTGCGCCTGCAACCTTCTTCTCGTTTTCTCCTCCAAACAAACAGTTACCGACTGGTTGAGTTCAGTTTGAAATCCCAGGGCCGCCCTGGATGAGGCTGGTTCAACACTGACAGAGATGCGTCGCCAAGCCAACCCCGATTGTCTACGTCACAAAGGTGATCAACTGGTAGATGTTTATAGTCATTCACATGAGTTTTTGTGACACAGGACAAAGTTACAACGAATGAGGGTCTGTGTTTAAGTACAACGGAATACAAATTTCTAAAGTAAGCTGATTTCATCAGGTTTCGCAATAGATCGCACGTTTGCCCAATATATGGTTGGTCGCTAAGGGCTTCCCACCTTAGCAACATACAGCGTCCGAGGGACGAGACTGAGATGCGCTACATTGCAACTCTGGTTTCTCTTCAATTCCACGTATAAATCTTTCGCCTTTTACTAAAGATTTCCGTGGGGAGGAACACTCAAATGAGTCTATAGACTATTTTTTGTCGTCCCGACTCTAATGTCGGGGCAATAATCTAAACTTAAAAACAGAACAAACTACCCCACTGCGCATGTGCGTTATTCTCCCTCTTCTCTCGACTGTTTGTTGTCTGCGCCTGCAACCTTCTTCTCGTTTTCTCCTCCAAACAAACAGTTACCGACTGGTTGAGCTCAGTTTGAAATCCCAGGGCCGCCCTGGATGAGGCTGGTTCAACACTGACAGAGATGCGTCGCCAAGCCAACCCCGATTGTCTACGTCACAAAGGTGATCAACTGGTAGATGTTTATAGTCATTCACATGAGTTTTTGTGACACAGGACAAAGTTACAACGAATGAGGGTCTGTGTTTAAGTACAACGGAATACAAATTTCTAAAGTAAGCTGATTTCATCAGGTTTCGCAATAGATCGCACGTTTGCCCAATATATGGTTGGTCGCTAAGGGCTTCCCACCTTAGCAACATACAGCGTCCGAGGGACGAGACTGAGATGCGCTACATTGCAACTCTGGTTTCTCTTCAATTCCACGTATAAATCTTTCGCCTTTTACTAAAGATTTCCGTGGGGAGGAACACTCAAATGAGTCTATAGACTATTTTTTGTCGTCCCGACTCTAATGTCGGGGCAATAATCTAAACTTAAAAACAGAACAAACTACCCCACTGCGCATGTGCGTTATTCTCCCTCTTCTCTCGACTGTTTGTTGTCTGCGCCTGCAACCTTCTTCTCGTTTTCTCCTCCAAACAAACAGTTACCGACTGGTTGAGTTCAGTTTGAAATCCCAGGGCCGCCCTGGATGAGGCTGGTTCAACACTGACAGAGATGCGTCGCCAAGCCAACCCCGATTGTCTACGTCACAAAGGTGATCAACTGGTAGATGTTTATAGTCATTCACATGAGTTTTTGTGACACAGGACAAAGTTACAACGAATGAGGGTCTGTGTTTAAGTACAACGGAATACAAATTTCTAAAGTAAGCTGATTTCATCAGGTTTCGCAATAGATCGCACGTTTGCCCAATATATGGTTGGTCGCTAAGGGCTTCCCACCTTAGCAACATACAGCGTCCGAGGGACGAGACTGAGATGCGCTACATTGCAACTCTGGTTTCTCTTCAATTCCACGTATAAATCTTTCGCCTTTTACTAAAGATTTCCGTGGGGAGGAACACTCAAATGAGTCTATAGACTATTTTTTGTCGTCCCGACTCTAATGTCGGGGCAATAATCTAAACTTAAAAACAGAACAAACTACCCCACTGCGCATGTGCGTTATTCTCCCTCTTCTCTCGACTGTTTGTTGTCTGCGCCTGCAACCTTCTTCTCGTTTTCTCCTCCAAACAAACAGTTACCGACTGGTTGAGTTCAGTTTGAAATCCCAGGGCCGCCCTGGATGAGGCTGGTTCAACACTGACAGAGATGCGTCGCCAAGCCAACCCCGATTGTCTACGTCACAAAGGTGATCAACTGGTAGATGTTTATAGTCATTCACATGAGTTTTTGTGACACAGGACAAAGTTACAACGAATGAGGGTCTGTGTTTAAGTACAACGGAATACAAATTTCTAAAGTAAGCTGATTTCATCAGGTTTCGCAATAGATCGCACGTTTGCCCAATATATGGTTGGTCGCTAAGGGCTTCCCACCTTAGCAACATACAGCGTCCGAGGGACGAGACTGAGATGCGCTACATTGCAACTCTGGTTTCTCTTCAATTCCACGTATAAATCTTTCGCCTTTTACTAAAGATTTCCGTGGGGAGGAACACTCAAATGAGTCTATAGACTATTTTTTGTCGTCCCGACTCTAATGTCGGGGCAATAATCTAAACTTAAAAACAGAACAAACTACCCCACTGCGCATGTGCGTTATTCTCCCTCTTCTCTCGACTGTTTGTTGTCTGCGCCTGCAACCTTCTTCTCGTTTTCTCCTCCAAACAAACAGTTACCGACTGGTTGAGTTCAGTTTGAAATCCCAGGGCCGCCCTGGATGAGGCTGGTTCAACACTGACAGAGATGCGTCGCCAAGCCAACCCCGATTGTCTACGTCACAAAGGTGATCAACTGGTAGATGTTTATAGTCATTCACATGAGTTTTTGTGACACAGGACAAAGTTACAACGAATGAGGGTCTGTGTTTAAGTACAACGGAATACAAATTTCTAAAGTAAGCTGATTTCATCAGGTTTCGCAATAGATCGCACGTTTGCCCAATATATGGTTGGTCGCTAAGGGCTTCCCACCTTAGCAACATACAGCGTCCGAGGGACGAGACTGAGATGCGCTACATTGCAACTCTGGTTTCTCTTCAATTCCACGTATAAATCTTTCGCCTTTTACTAAAGATTTCCGTGGGGAGGAACACTCAAATGAGTCTATAGACTATTTTTTGTCGTCCCGACTCTAATGTCGGGGCAATAATCTAAACTTAAAAACAGAACAAACTACCCCACTGCGCATGTGCGTTATTCTCCCTCTTCTCTCGACTGTTTGTTGTCTGCGCCTGCAACCTTCTTCTCGTTTTCTCCTCCAAACAAACAGTTACCGACTGGTTGAGTTCAGTTTGAAATCCCAGGGCCGCCCTGGATGAGGCTGGTTCAACACTGACAGAGATGCGTCGCCAAGCCAACCCCGATTGTCTACGTCACAAAGGTGATCAACTGGTAGATGTTTATAGTCATTCACATGAGTTTTTGTGACACAGGACAAAGTTACAACGAATGAGGGTCTGTGTTTAAGTACAACGGAATACAAATTTCTAAAGTAAGCTGATTTCATCAGGTTTCGCAATAGATCGCACGTTTGCCCAATATATGGTTGGTCGCTAAGGGCTTCCCACCTTAGCAACATACAGCGTCCGAGGGACGAGACTGAGATGCGCTACATTGCAACTCTGGTTTCTCTTCAATTCCACGTATAAATCTTTCGCCTTTTACTAAAGATTTCCGTGGGGAGGAACACTCAAATGAGTCTATAGACTATTTTTTGTCGTCCCGACTCTAATGTCGGGGCAATAATCTAAACTTAAAAACAGAACAAACTACCCCACTGCGCATGTGCGTTATTCTCCCTCTTCTCTCGACTGTTTGTTGTCTGCGCCTGCAACCTTCTTCTCGTTTTCTCCTCCAAACAAACAGTTACCGACTGGTTGAGTTCAGTTTGAAATCCCAGGGCCGCCCTGGATGAGGCTGGTTCAACACTGACAGAGATGCGTCGCCAAGCCAACCCCGATTGTCTACGTCACAAAGGTGATCAACTGGTAGATGTTTATAGTCATTCACATGAGTTTTTGTGACACAGGACAAAGTTACAACGAATGAGGGTCTGTGTTTAAGTACAACGGAATACAAATTTCTAAAGTAAGCTGATTTCATCAGGTTTCGCAATAGATCGCACGTTTGCCCAATATATGGTTGGTCGCTAAGGGCTTCCCACCTTAGCAACATACAGCGTCCGAGGGACGAGACTGAGATGCGCTACATTGCAACTCTGGTTTCTCTTCAATTCCACGTATAAATCTTTCGCCTTTTACTAAAGATTTCCGTGGGGAGGAACACTCAAATGAGTCTATAGACTATTTTTTGTCGTCCCGACTCTAATGTCGGGGCAATAATCTAAACTTAAAAACAGAACAAACTACCCCACTGCGCATGTGCGTTATTCTCCCTCTTCTCTCGACTGTTTGTTGTCTGCGCCTGCAACCTTCTTCTCGTTTTCTCCTCCAAACAAACAGTTACCGACTGGTTGAGTTCAGTTTGAAATCCCAGGGCCGCCCTGGATGAGGCTGGTTCAACACTGACAGAGATGCGTCGCCAAGCCAACCCCGATTGTCTACGTCACAAAGGTGATCAACTGGTAGATGTTTATAGTCATTCACATGAGTTTTTGTGACACAGGACAAAGTTACAACGAATGAGGGTCTGTGTTTAAGTACAACGGAATACAAATTTCTAAAGTAAGCTGATTTCATCAGGTTTCGCAATAGATCGCACGTTTGCCCAATATATGGTTGGTCGCTAAGGGCTTCCCACCTTAGCAACATACAGCGTCCGAGGGACGAGACTGAGATGCGCTACATTGCAACTCTGGTTTCTCTTCAATTCCACGTATAAATCTTTCGCCTTTTACTAAAGATTTCCGTGGGGAGGAACACTCAAATGAGTCTATAGACTATTTTTTGTCGTCCCGACTCTAATGTCGGGGCAATAATCTAAACTTAAAAACAGAACAAACTACCCCACTGCGCATGTGCGTTATTCTCCCTCTTCTCTCGACTGTTTGTTGTCTGCGCCTGCAACCTTCTTCTCGTTTTCTCCTCCAAACAAACAGTTACCGACTGGTTGAGTTCAGTTTGAAATCCCAGGGCCGCCCTGGATGAGGCTGGTTCAACACTGACAGAGATGCGTCGCCAAGCCAACCCCGATTGTCTACGTCACAAAGGTGATCAACTGGTAGATGTTTATAGTCATTCACATGAGTTTTTGTGACACAGGACAAAGTTACAACGAATGAGGGTCTGTGTTTAAGTACAACGGAATACAAATTTCTAAAGTAAGCTGATTTCATCAGGTTTCGCAATAGATCGCACGTTTGCCCAATATATGGTTGGTCGCTAAGGGCTTCCCACCTTAGCAACATACAGCGTCCGAGGGACGAGACTGAGATGCGCTACATTGCAACTCTGGTTTCTCTTCAATTCCACGTATAAATCTTTCGCCTTTTACTAAAGATTTCCGTGGGGAGGAACACTCAAATGAGTCTATAGACTATTTTTTGTCGTCCCGACTCTAATGTCGGGGCAATAATCTAAACTTAAAAACAGAACAAACTACCCCACTGCGCATGTGCGTTATTCTCCCTCTTCTCTCGACTGTTTGTTGTCTGCGCCTGCAACCTTCTTCTCGTTTTCTCCTCCAAACAAACAGTTACCGACTGGTTGAGTTCAGTTTGAAATCCCAGGGCCGCCCTGGATGAGGCTGGTTCAACACTGACAGAGATGCGTCGCCAAGCCAACCCCGATTGTCTACGTCACAAAGGTGATCAACTGGTAGATGTTTATAGTCATTCACATGAGTTTTTGTGACACAGGACAAAGTTACAACGAACGAGGGTCTGTGTTTAAGTACAACGGAATACAAATTTCTAAAGTAAGCTGATTTCATCAGGTTTCGCAATAGATCGCACGTTTGCCCAATATATGGTTGGTCGCTAAGGGCTTCCCACCTTAGCAACATACAGCGTCCGAGGGACGAGACTGAGATGCGCTACATTGCAACTCTGGTTTCTCTTCAATTCCACGTATAAATCTTTCGCCTTTTACTAAAGATTTCCGTGGGGAGGAACACTCAAATGAGTCTATAGACTATTTTTTGTCGTCCCGACTCTAATGTCGGGGCAATAATCTAAACTTAAAAACAGAACAAACTACCCCACTGCGCATGTGCGTTATTCTCCCTCTTCTCTCGACTGTTTGTTGTCTGCGCCTGCAACCTTCTTCTCGTTTTCTCCTCCAAACAAACAGTTACCGACTGGTTGAGTTCAGTTTGAAATCCCAGGGCCGCCCTGGATGAGGCTGGTTCAACACTGACAGAGATGCGTCGCCAAGCCAACCCCGATTGTCTACGTCACAAAGGTGATCAACTGGTAGATGTTTATAGTCATTCACATGAGTTTTTGTGACACAGGACAAAGTTACAACGAATGAGGGTCTGTCTTTAAGTACAACGGAATACAAATTTCTAAAGTAAGCTGATTTCATCAGGTTTCGCAATAGATCGCACGTTTGCCCAATATATGGTTGGTCGCTAAGGGCTTCCCACCTTAGCAACATACAGCGTCCGAGGGACGAGACTGAGATGCGCTACATTGCAACTCTGGTTTCTCTTCAATTCCACGTATAAATCTTTCGCCTTTTACTAAAGATTTCCGTGGGGAGGAACACTCAAATGAGTCTATAGACTATTTTTTGTCGTCCCGACTCTAATGTCGGGGCAATAATCTAAACTTAAAAACAGAACAAACTACCCCACTGCGCATGTGCGTTATTCTCCCTCTTCTCTCGACTGTTTGTTGTCTGCGCCTGCAACCTTCTTCTCGTTTTCTCCTCCAAACAAACAGTTACCGACTGGTTGAGTTCAGTTTGAAATCCCAGGGCCGCCCTGGATGAGGCTGGTTCAACACTGACAGAGATGCGTCGCCAAGCCAACCCCGATTGTCTACGTCACAAAGGTGATCAACTGGTAGATGTTTATAGTCATTCACATGAGTTTTTGTGACACAGGACAAAGTTACAACGAATGAGGGTCTGTGTTTAAGTACAACGGAATACAAATTTCTAAAGTAAGCTGATTTCATCAGGTTTCGCAATAGATCGCACGTTTGCCCAATATATGGTTGGTCGCTAAGGGCTTCCCACCTTAGCAACATACAGCGTCCGAGGGACGAGACTGAGATGCGCTACATTGCAACTCTGGTTTCTCTTCAATTCCACGTATAAATCTTTCGCCTTTTACTAAAGATTTCCGTGGGGAGGAACACTCAAATGAGTCTATAGACTATTTTTTGTCGTCCCGACTCTAATGTCGGGGCAATAATCTAAACTTAAAAACAGAACAAACTACCCCACTGCGCATGTGCGTTATTCTCCCTCTTCTCTCGACTGTTTGTTGTCTGCGCCTGCAACCTTCTTCTCGTTTTCTCCTCCAAACAAACAGTTACCGACTGGTTGAGTTCAGTTTGAAATCCCAGGGCCGCCCTGGATGAGGCTGGTTCAACACTGACAGAGATGCGTCGCCAAGCCAACCCCGATTGTCTACGTCACAAAGGTGATCAACTGGTAGATGTTTATAGTCATTCACATGAGTTTTTGTGACACAGGACAAAGTTACAACGAACGAGGGTCTGTGTTTAAGTACAACGGAATACAAATTTCTAAAGTAAGCTGATTTCATCAGGTTTCGCAATAGATCGCACGTTTGCCCAATATATGGTTGGTCGCTAAGGGCTTCCCACCTTAGCAACATACAGCGTCCGAGGGACGAGACTGAGATGCGCTACATTGCAACTCTGGTTTCTCTTCAATTCCACGTATAAATCTTTCGCCTTTTACTAAAGATTTCCGTGGGGAGGAACACTCAAATGAGTCTATAGACTATTTTTTGTCGTCCCGACTCTAATGTCGGGGCAATAATCTAAACTTAAAAACAGAACAAACTACCCCACTGCGCATGTGCGTTATTCTCCCTCTTCTCTCGACTGTTTGTTGTCTGCGCCTGCAACCTTCTTCTCGTTTTCTCCTCCAAACAAACAGTTACCGACTGGTTGAGTTCAGTTTGAAATCCCAGGGCCGCCCTGGATGAGGCTGGTTCAACACTGACAGAGATGCGTCGCCAAGCCAACCCCGATTGTCTACGTCACAAAGGTGATCAACTGGTAGATGTTTATAGTCATTCACATGAGTTTTTGTGACACAGGACAAAGTTACAACGAATGAGGGTCTGTCTTTAAGTACAACGGAATACAAATTTCTAAAGTAAGCTGATTTCATCAGGTTTCGCAATAGATCGCACGTTTGCCCAATATATGGTTGGTCGCTAAGGGCTTCCCACCTTAGCAACATACAGCGTCCGAGGGACGAGACTGAGATGCGCTACATTGCAACTCTGGTTTCTCTTCAATTCCACGTATAAATCTTTCGCCTTTTACTAAAGATTTCCGTGGGGAGGAACACTCAAATGAGTCTATAGACTATTTTTTGTCGTCCCGACTCTAATGTCGGGGCAATAATCTAAACTTAAAAACAGAACAAACTACCCCACTGCGCATGTGCGTTATTCTCCCTCTTCTCTCGACTGTTTGTTGTCTGCGCCTGCAACCTTCTTCTCGTTTTCTCCTCCAAACAAACAGTTACCGACTGGTTGAGTTCAGTTTGAAATCCCAGGGCCGCCCTGGATGAGGCTGGTTCAACACTGACAGAGATGCGTCGCCAAGCCAACCCCGATTGTCTACGTCACAAAGGTGATCAACTGGTAGATGTTTATAGTCATTCACATGAGTTTTTGTGACACAGGACAAAGTTACAACGAATGAGGGTCTGTGTTTAAGTACAACGGAATACAAATTTCTAAAGTAAGCTGATTTCATCAGGTTTCGCAATAGATCGCACGTTTGCCCAATATATGGTTGGTCGCTAAGGGCTTCCCACCTTAGCAACATACAGCGTCCGAGGGACGAGACTGAGATGCGCTACATTGCAACTCTGGTTTCTCTTCAATTCCACGTATAAATCTTTCGCCTTTTACTAAAGATTTCCGTGGGGAGGAACACTCAAATGAGTCTATAGACTATTTTTTGTCGTCCCGACTCTAATGTCGGGGCAATAATCTAAACTTAAAAACAGAACAAACTACCCCACTGCGCATGTGCGTTATTCTCCCTCTTCTCTCGACTGTTTGTTGTCTGCGCCTGCAACCTTCTTCTCGTTTTCTCCTCCAAACAAACAGTTACCGACTGGTTGAGTTCAGTTTGAAATCCCAGGGCCGCCCTGGATGAGGCTGGTTCAACACTGACAGAGATGCGTCGCCAAGCCAACCCCGATTGTCTACGTCACAAAGGTGATCAACTGGTAGATGTTTATAGTCATTCACATGAGTTTTTGTGACACAGGACAAAGTTACAACGAATGAGGGTCTGTGTTTAAGTACAACGGAATACAAATTTCTAAAGTAAGCTGATTTCATCAGGTTTCGCAATAGATCGCACGTTTGCCCAATATATGGTTGGTCGCTAAGGGCTTCCCACCTTAGCAACATACAGCGTCCGAGGGACGAGACTGAGATGCGCTACATTGCAACTCTGGTTTCTCTTCAATTCCACGTATAAATCTTTCGCCTTTTACTAAAGATTTCCGTGGGGAGGAACACTCAAATGAGTCTATAGACTATTTTTTGTCGTCCCGACTCTAATGTCGGGGCAATAATCTAAACTTAAAAACAGAACAAACTACCCCACTGCGCATGTGCGTTATTCTCCCTCTTCTCTCGACTGTTTGTTGTCTGCGCCTGCAACCTTCTTCTCGTTTTCTCCTCCAAACAAACAGTTACCGACTGGTTGAGTTCAGTTTGAAATCCCAGGGCCGCCCTGGATGAGGCTGGTTCAACACTGACAGAGATGCGTCGCCAAGCCAACCCCGATTGTCTACGTCACAAAGGTGATCAACTGGTAGATGTTTATAGTCATTCACATGAGTTTTTGTGACACAGGACAAAGTTACAACGAATGAGGGTCTGTCTTTAAGTACAACGGAATACAAATTTCTAAAGTAAGCTGATTTCATCAGGTTTCGCAATAGATCGCACGTTTGCCCAATATATGGTTGGTCGCTAAGGGCTTCCCACCTTAGCAACATACAGCGTCCGAGGGACGAGACTGAGATGCGCTACATTGCAACTCTGGTTTCTCTTCAATTCCACGTATAAATCTTTCGCCTTTTACTAAAGATTTCCGTGGGGAGGAACACTCAAATGAGTCTATAGACTATTTTTTGTCGTCCCGACTCTAATGTCGGGGCAATAATCTAAACTTAAAAACAGAACAAACTACCCCACTGCGCATGTGCGTTATTCTCCCTCTTCTCTCGACTGTTTGTTGTCTGCGCCTGCAACCTTCTTCTCGTTTTCTCCTCCAAACAAACAGTTACCGACTGGTTGAGTTCAGTTTGAAATCCCAGGGCCGCCCTGGGTGAGGCTGGTTCAACACTGACAGAGATGCGTCGCCAAGCCAACCCCGATTGTCTACGTCACAAAGGTGATCAACTGGTAGATGTTTATAGTCATTCACATGAGTTTTTGTGACACAGGACAAAGTTACAACGAATGAGGGTCTGTGTTTAAGTACAACGGAATACAAATTTCTAAAGTAAGCTGATTTCATCAGGTTTCGCAATAGATCGCACGTTTGCCCAATATATGGTTGGTCGCTAAGGGCTTCCCACCTTAGCAACATACAGCGTCCGAGGGACGAGACTGAGATGCGCTACATTGCAACTCTGGTTTCTCTTCAATTCCACGTATAAATCTTTCGCCTTTTACTAAAGATTTCCGTGGGGAGGAACACTCAAATGAGTCTATAGACTATTTTTTGTCGTCCCGACTCTAATGTCGGGGCAATAATCTAAACTTAAAAACAGAACAAACTACCCCACTGCGCATGTGCGTTATTCTCCCTCTTCTCTCGACTGTTTGTTGTCTGCGCCTGCAACCTTCTTCTCGTTTTCTCCTCCAAACAAACAGTTACCGACTGGTTGAGTTCAGTTTGAAATCCCAGGGCCGCCCTGGATGAGGCTGGTTCAACACTGACAGAGATGCGTCGCCAAGCCAACCCCGATTGTCTACGTCACAAAGGTGATCAACTGGTAGATGTTTATAGTCATTCACATGAGTTTTTGTGACACAGGACAAAGTTACAACGAATGAGGGTCTGTGTTTAAGTACAACGGAATACAAATTTCTAAAGTAAGCTGATTTCATCAGGTTTCGCAATAGATCGCACGTTTGCCCAATATATGGTTGGTCGCTAAGGGCTTCCCACCTTAGCAACATACAGCGTCCGAGGGACGAGACTGAGATGCGCTACATTGCAACTCTGGTTTCTCTTCAATTCCACGTATAAATCTTTCGCCTTTTACTAAAGATTTCCGTGGGGAGGAACACTCAAATGAGTCTATAGACTATTTTTTGTCGTCCCGACTCTAATGTCGGGGCAATAATCTAAACTTAAAAACAGAACAAACTACCCCACTGCGCATGTGCGTTATTCTCCCTCTTCTCTCGACTGTTTGTTGTCTGCGCCTGCAACCTTCTTCTCGTTTTCTCCTCCAAACAAACAGTTACCGACTGGTTGAGTTCAGTTTGAAATCCCAGGGCCGCCCTGGATGAGGCTGGTTCAACACTGACAGAGATGCGTCGCCAAGCCAACCCCGATTGTCTACGTCACAAAGGTGATCAACTGGTAGATGTTTATAGTCATTCACATGAGTTTTTGTGACACAGGACAAAGTTACAACGAACGAGGGTCTGTGTTTAAGTACAACGGAATACAAATTTCTAAAGTAAGCTGATTTCATCAGGTTTCGCAATAGATCGCACGTTTGCCCAATATATGGTTGGTCGCTAAGGGCTTCCCACCTTAGCAACATACAGCGTCCGAGGGACGAGACTGAGATGCGCTACATTGCAACTCTGGTTTCTCTTCAATTCCACGTATAAATCTTTCGCCTTTTACTAAAGATTTCCGTGGGGAGGAACACTCAAATGAGTCTATAGACTATTTTTTGTCGTCCCGACTCTAATGTCGGGGCAATAATCTAAACTTAAAAACAGAACAAACTACCCCACTGCGCATGTGCGTTATTCTCCCTCTTCTCTCGACTGTTTGTTGTCTGCGCCTGCAACCTTCTTCTCGTTTTCTCCTCCAAACAAACAGTTACCGACTGGTTGAGTTCAGTTTGAAATCCCAGGGCCGCCCTGGATGAGGCTGGTTCAACACTGACAGAGATGCGTCGCCAAGCCAACCCCGATTGTCTACGTCACAAAGGTGATCAACTGGTAGATGTTTATAGTCATTCACATGAGTTTTTGTGACACAGGACAAAGTTACAACGAATGAGGGTCTGTGTTTAAGTACAACGGAATACAAATTTCTAAAGTAAGCTGATTTCATCAGGTTTCGCAATAGATCGCACGTTTGCCCAATATATGGTTGGTCGCTAAGGGCTTCCCACCTTAGCAACATACAGCGTCCGAGGGACGAGACTGAGATGCGCTACATTGCAACTCTGGTTTCTCTTCAATTCCACGTATAAATCTTTCGCCTTTTACTAAAGATTTCCGTGGGGAGGAACACTCAAATGAGTCTATAGACTATTTTTTGTCGTCCCGACTCTAATGTCGGGGCAATAATCTAAACTTAAAAACAGAACAAACTACCCCACTGCGCATGTGCGTTATTCTCCCTCTTCTCTCGACTGTTTGTTGTCTGCGCCTGCAACCTTCTTCTCGTTTTCTCCTCCAAACAAACAGTTACCGACTGGTTGAGTTCAGTTTGAAATCCCAGGGCCGCCCTGGATGAGGCTGGTTCAACACTGACAGAGATGCGTCGCCAAGCCAACCCCGATTGTCTACGTCACAAAGGTGATCAACTGGTAGATGTTTATAGTCATTCACATGAGTTTTTGTGACACAGGACAAAGTTACAACGAATGAGGGTCTGTGTTTAAGTACAACGGAATACAAATTTCTAAAGTAAGCTGATTTCATCAGGTTTCGCAATAGATCGCACGTTTGCCCAATATATGGTTGGTCGCTAAGGGCTTCCCACCTTAGCAACATACAGCGTCCGAGGGACGAGACTGAGATGCGCTACATTGCAACTCTGGTTTCTCTTCAATTCCACGTATAAATCTTTCGCCTTTTACTAAAGATTTCCGTGGGGAGGAACACTCAAATGAGTCTATAGACTATTTTTTGTCGTCCCGACTCTAATGTCGGGGCAATAATCTAAACTTAAAAACAGAACAAACTACCCCACTGCGCATGTGCGTTATTCTCCCTCTTCTCTCGACTGTTTGTTGTCTGCGCCTGCAACCTTCTTCTCGTTTTCTCCTCCAAACAAACAGTTACCGACTGGTTGAGTTCAGTTTGAAATCCCAGGGCCACGCTGGATGAGGCTGGTTCAACACTGACAGAGATGCGTCGCCAAGCCAACCCCGATTGTCTACGTCACAAAGGTGATCAACTGGTAGATGTTTATAGTCATTCACATGAGTTTTTGTGACACAGGACAAAGTTACAACGAATGAGGGTCTGTGTTTAAGTACAACGGAATACAAATTTCTAAAGTAAGCTGATTTCATCAGGTTTCGCAATAGATCGCACGTTTGCCCAATATATGGTTGGTCGCTAAGGGCTTCCCACCTTAGCAACATACAGCGTCCGAGGGACGAGACTGAGATGCGCTACATTGCAACTCTGGTTTCTCTTCAATTCCACGTATAAATCTTTCGCCTTTTACTAAAGATTTCCGTGGGGAGGAACACTCAAATGAGTCTATAGACTATTTTTTGTCGTCCCGACTCTAATGTCGGGGCAATAATCTAAACTTAAAAACAGAACAAACTACCCCACTGCGCATGTGCGTTATTCTCCCTCTTCTCTCGACTGTTTGTTGTCTGCGCCTGCAACCTTCTTCTCGTTTTCTCCTCCAAACAAACAGTTACCGACTGGTTGAGTTCAGTTTGAAATCCCAGGGCCGCCCTGGATGAGGCTGGTTCAACACTGACAGAGATGCGTCGCCAAGCCAACCCCGATTGTCTACGTCACAAAGGTGATCAACTGGTAGATGTTTATAGTCATTCACATGAGTTTTTGTGACACAGGACAAAGTTACAACGAATGAGGGTCTGTGTTTAAGTACAACGGAATACAAATTTCTAAAGTAAGCTGATTTCATCAGGTTTCGCAATAGATCGCACGTTTGCCCAATATATGGTTGGTCGCTAAGGGCTTCCCACCTTAGCAACATACAGCGTCCGAGGGACGAGACTGAGATGCGCTACATTGCAACTCTGGTTTCTCTTCAATTCCACGTATAAATCTTTCGCCTTTTACTAAAGATTTCCGTGGGGAGGAACACTCAAATGAGTCTATAGACTATTTTTTGTCGTCCCGACTCTAATGTCGGGGCAATAATCTAAACTTAAAAACAGAACAAACTACCCCACTGCGCATGTGCGTTATTCTCCCTCTTCTCTCGACTGTTTGTTGTCTGCGCCTGCAACCTTCTTCTCGTTTTCTCCTCCAAACAAACAGTTACCGACTGGTTGAGTTCAGTTTGAAATCCCAGGGCCGCCCTGGATGAGGCTGGTTCAACACTGACAGAGATGCGTCGCCAAGCCAACCCCGATTGTCTACGTCACAAAGGTGATCAACTGGTAGATGTTTATAGTCATTCACATGAGTTTTTGTGACACAGGACAAAGTTACAACGAATGAGGGTCTGTGTTTAAGTACAACGGAATACAAATTTCTAAAGTAAGCTGATTTCATCAGGTTTCGCAATAGATCGCACGTTTGCCCAATATATGGTTGGTCGCTAAGGGCTTCCCACCTTAGCAACATACAGCGTCCGAGGGACGAGACTGAGATGCGCTACATTGCAACTCTGGTTTCTCTTCAATTCCACGTATAAATCTTTCGCCTTTTACTAAAGATTTCCGTGGGGAGGAACACTCAAATGAGTCTATAGACTATTTTTTGTCGTCCCGACTCTAATGTCGGGGCAATAATCTAAACTTAAAAACAGAACAAACTACCCCACTGCGCATGTGCGTTATTCTCCCTCTTCTCTCGACTGTTTGTTGTCTGCGCCTGCAACCTTCTTCTCGTTTTCTCCTCCAAACAAACAGTTACCGACTGGTTGAGTTCAGTTTGAAATCCCAGGGCCGCCCTGGATGAGGCTGGTTCAACACTGACAGAGATGCGTCGCCAAGCCAACCCCGATTGTCTACGTCACAAAGGTGATCAACTGGTAGATGTTTATAGTCATTCACATGAGTTTTTGTGACACAGGACAAAGTTACAACGAATGAGGGTCTGTGTTTAAGTACAACGGAATACAAATTTCTAAAGTAAGCTGATTTCATCAGGTTTCGCAATAGATCGCACGTTTGCCCAATATATGGTTGGTCGCTAAGGGCTTCCCACCTTAGCAACATACAGCGTCCGAGGGACGAGACTGAGATGCGCTACATTGCAACTCTGGTTTCTCTTCAATTCCACGTATAAATCTTTCGCCTTTTACTAAAGATTTCCGTGGGGAGGAACACTCAAATGAGTCTATAGACTATTTTTTGTCGTCCCGACTCTAATGTCGGGGCAATAATCTAAACTTAAAAACAGAACAGACTACCCCACTGCGCATGTGCGTTATTCTCCCTCTTCTCTCGACTGTTTGTTGTCTGCGCCTGCAACCTTCTTCTCGTTTTCTCCTCCAAACAAACAGTTACCGACTGGTTGAGTTCAGTTTGAAATCCCAGGGCCGCCCTGGATGAGGCTGGTTCAACACTGACAGAGATGCGTCGCCAAGCCAACCCCGATTGTCTACGTCACAAAGGTGATCAACTGGTAGATGTTTATAGTCATTCACATGAGTTTTTGTGACACAGGACAAAGTTACAACGAATGAGGGTCTGTGTTTAAGTACAACGGAATACAAATTTCTAAAGTAAGCTGATTTCATCAGGTTTCGCAATAGATCGCACGTTTGCCCAATATATGGTTGGTCGCTAAGGGCTTCCCACCTTAGCAACATACAGCGTCCGAGGGACGAGACTGAGATGCGCTACATTGCAACTCTGGTTTCTCTTCAATTCCACGTATAAATCTTTCGCCTTTTACTAAAGATTTCCGTGGGGAGGAACACTCAAATGAGTCTATAGACTATTTTTTGTCGTCCCGACTCTAATGTCGGGGCAATAATCTAAACTTAAAAACAGAACAAACTACCCCACTGCGCATGTGCGTTATTCTCCCTCTTCTCTCGACTGTTTGTTGTCTGCGCCTGCAACCTTCTTCTCGTTTTCTCCTCCAAACAAACAGTTACCGACTGGTTGAGTTCAGTTTGAAATCCCAGGGCCGCCCTGGATGAGGCTGGTTCAACACTGACAGAGATGCGTCGCCAAGCCAACCCCGATTGTCTACGTCACAAAGGTGATCAACTGGTAGATGTTTATAGTCATTCACATGAGTTTTTGTGACACAGGACAAAGTTACAACGAATGAGGGTCTGTGTTTAAGTACAACGGAATACAAATTTCTAAAGTAAGCTGATTTCATCAGGTTTCGCAATAGATCGCACGTTTGCCCAATATATGGTTGGTCGCTAAGGGCTTCCCACCTTAGCAACATACAGCGTCCGAGGGACGAGACTGAGATGCGCTACATTGCAACTCTGGTTTCTCTTCAATTCCACGTATAAATCTTTCGCCTTTTACTAAAGATTTCCGTGGGGAGGAACACTCAAATGAGTCTATAGACTATTTTTTGTCGTCCCGACTCTAATGTCGGGGCAATAATCTAAACTTAAAAACAGAACAAACTACCCCACTGCGCATGTGCGTTATTCTCCCTCTTCTCTCGACTGTTTGTTGTCTGCGCCTGCAACCTTCTTCTCGTTTTCTCCTCCAAACAAACAGTTACCGACTGGTTGAGTTCAGTTTGAAATCCCAGGGCCGCCCTGGATGAGGCTGGTTCAACACTGACAGAGATGCGTCGCCAAGCCAACCCCGATTGTCTACGTCACAAAGGTGATCAACTGGTAGATGTTTATAGTCATTCACATGAGTTTTTGTGACACAGGACAAAGTTACAACGAATGAGGGTCTGTGTTTAAGTACAACGGAATACAAATTTCTAAAGTAAGCTGATTTCATCAGGTTTCGCAATAGATCGCACGTTTGCCCAATATATGGTTGGTCGCTAAGGGCTTCCCACCTTAGCAACATACAGCGTCCGAGGGACGAGACTGAGATGCGCTACATTGCAACTCTGGTTTCTCTTCAATTCCACGTATAAATCTTTCGCCTTTTACTAAAGATTTCCGTGGGGAGGAACACTCAAATGAGTCTATAGACTATTTTTTGTCGTCCCGACTCTAATGTCGGGGCAATAATCTAAACTTAAAAACAGAACAAACTACCCCACTGCGCATGTGCGTTATTCTCCCTCTTCTCTCGACTGTTTGTTGTCTGCGCCTGCAACCTTCTTCTCGTTTTCTCCTCCAAACAAACAGTTACCGACTGGTTGAGTTCAGTTTGAAATCCCAGGGCCGCCCTGGATGAGGCTGGTTCAACACTGACAGAGATGCGTCGCCAAGCCAACCCCGATTGTCTACGTCACAAAGGTGATCAACTGGTAGATGTTTATAGTCATTCACATGAGTTTTTGTGACACAGGACAAAGTTACAACGAATGAGGGTCTGTGTTTAAGTACAACGGAATACAAATTTCTAAAGTAAGCTGATTTCATCAGGTTTCGCAATAGATCGCACGTTTGCCCAATATATGGTTGGTCGCTAAGGGCTTCCCACCTTAGCAACATACAGCGTCCGAGGGACGAGACTGAGATGCGCTACATTGCAACTCTGGTTTCTCTTCAATTCCACGTATAAATCTTTCGCCTTTTACTAAAGATTTCCGTGGGGAGGAACACTCAAATGAGTCTATAGACTATTTTTTGTCGTCCCGACTCTAATGTCGGGGCAATAATCTAAACTTAAAAACAGAACAAACTACCCCACTGCGCATGTGCGTTATTCTCCCTCTTCTCTCGACTGTTTGTTGTCTGCGCCTGCAACCTTCTTCTCGTTTTCTCCTCCAAACAAACAGTTACCGACTGGTTGAGTTCAGTTTGAAATCCCAGGGCCGCCCTGGATGAGGCTGGTTCAACACTGACAGAGATGCGTCGCCAAGCCAACCCCGATTGTCTACGTCACAAAGGTGATCAACTGGTAGATGTTTATAGTCATTCACATGAGTTTTTGTGACACAGGACAAAGTTACAACGAATGAGGGTCTGTGTTTAAGTACAACGGAATACAAATTTCTAAAGTAAGCTGATTTCATCAGGTTTCGCAATAGATCGCACGTTTGCCCAATATATGGTTGGTCGCTAAGGGCTTCCCACCTTAGCAACATACAGCGTCCGAGGGACGAGACTGAGATGCGCTACATTGCAACTCTGGTTTCTCTTCAATTCCACGTATAAATCTTTCGCCTTTTACTAAAGATTTCCGTGGGGAGGAACACTCAAATGGGTCTATAGACTATTTTTTGTCGTCCCGACTCTAATGTCGGGGCAATAATCTAAACTTAAAAACAGAACAAACTACCCCACTGCGCATGTGCGTTATTCTCCCTCTTCTCTCGACTGTTTGTTGTCTGCGCCTGCAACCTTCTTCTCGTTTTCTCCTCCAAACAAACAGTTACCGACTGGTTGAGTTCAGTTTGAAATCCCAGGGCCGCCCTGGATGAGGCTGGTTCAACACTGACAGAGATGCGTCGCCAAGCCAACCCCGATTGTCTACGTCACAAAGGTGATCAACTGGTAGATGTTTATAGTCATTCACATGAGTTTTTGTGACACAGGACAAAGTTACAACGAATGAGGGTCTGTGTTTAAGTACAACGGAATACAAATTTCTAAAGTAAGCTGATTTCATCAGGTTTCGCAATAGATCGCACGTTTGCCCAATATATGGTTGGTCGCTAAGGGCTTCCCACCTTAGCAACATACAGCGTCCGAGGGACGAGACTGAGATGCGCTACATTGCAACTCTGGTTTCTCTTCAATTCCACGTATAAATCTTTCGCCTTTTACTAAAGATTTCCGTGGGGAGGAACACTCAAATGAGTCTATAGACTATTTTTTGTCGTCCCGACTCTAATGTCGGGGCAATAATCTAAACTTAAAAACAGAACAAACTACCCCACTGCGCATGTGCGTTATTCTCCCTCTTCTCTCGACTGTTTGTTGTCTGCGCCTGCAACCTTCTTCTCGTTTTCTCCTCCAAACAAACAGTTACCGACTGGTTGAGTTCAGTTTGAAATCCCAGGGCCGCCCTGGATGAGGCTGGTTCAACACTGACAGAGATGCGTCGCCAAGCCAACCCCGATTGTCTACGTCACAAAGGTGATCAACTGGTAGATGTTTATAGTCATTCACATGAGTTTTTGTGACACAGGACAAAGTTACAACGAATGAGGGTCTGTGTTTAAGTACAACGGAATACAAATTTCTAAAGTAAGCTGATTTCATCAGGTTTCGCAATAGATCGCACGTTTGCCCAATATATGGTTGGTCGCTAAGGGCTTCCCACCTTAGCAACATACAGCGTCCGAGGGACGAGACTGAGATGCGCTACATTGCAACTCTGGTTTCTCTTCAATTCCACGTATAAATCTTTCGCCTTTTACTAAAGATTTCCGTGGGGAGGAACACTCAAATGAGTCTATAGACTATTTTTTGTCGTCCCGACTCTAATGTCGGGGCAATAATCTAAACTTAAAAACAGAACAAACTACCCCACTGCGCATGTGCGTTATTCTCCCTCTTCTCTCGACTGTTTGTTGTCTGCGCCTGCAACCTTCTTCTCGTTTTCTCCTCCAAACAAACAGTTACCGACTGGTTGAGTTCAGTTTGAAATCCCAGGGCCGCCCTGGATGAGGCTGGTTCAACACTGACAGAGATGCGTCGCCAAGCCAACCCCGATTGTCTACGTCACAAAGGTGATCAACTGGTAGATGTTTATAGTCATTCACATGAGTTTTTGTGACACAGGACAAAGTTACAACGAATGAGGGTCTGTGTTTAAGTACAACGGAATACAAATTTCTAAAGTAAGCTGATTTCATCAGGTTTCGCAATAGATCGCACGTTTGCCCAATATATGGTTGGTCGCTAAGGGCTTCCCACCTTAGCAACATACAGCGTCCGAGGGACGAGACTGAGATGCGCTACATTGCAACTCTGGTTTCTCTTCAATTCCACGTATAAATCTTTCGCCTTTTACTAAAGATTTCCGTGGGGAGGAACACTCAAATGAGTCTATAGACTATTTTTTGTCGTCCCGACTCTAATGTCGGGGCAATAATCTAAACTTAAAAACAGAACAAACTACCCCACTGCGCATGTGCGTTATTCTCCCTCTTCTCTCGACTGTTTGTTGTCTGCGCCTGCAACCTTCTTCTCGTTTTCTCCTCCAAACAAACAGTTACCGACTGGTTGAGTTCAGTTTGAAATCCCAGGGCCGCCCTGGATGAGGCTGGTTCAACACTGACAGAGATGCGTCGCCAAGCCAACCCCGATTGTCTACGTCACAAAGGTGATCAACTGGTAGATGTTTATAGTCATTCACATGAGTTTTTGTGACACAGGACAAAGTTACAACGAATGAGGGTCTGTGTTTAAGTACAACGGAATACAAATTTCTAAAGTAAGCTGATTTCATCAGGTTTCGCAATAGATCGCACGTTTGCCTAATATATGGTTGGTCGCTAAGGGCTTCCCACCTTAGCAACATACAGCGTCCGAGGGACGAGACTGAGATGCGCTACATTGCAACTCTGGTTTCTCTTCAATTCCACGTATAAATCTTTCGCCTTTTACTAAAGATTTCCGTGGGGAGGAACACTCAAATGAGTCTATAGACTATTTTTTGTCGTCCCGACTCTAATGTCGGGGCAATAATCTAAACTTAAAAACAGAACAAACTACCCCACTGCGCATGTGCGTTATTCTCCCTCTTCTCTCGACTGTTTGTTGTCTGCGCCTGCAACCTTCTTCTCGTTTTCTCCTCCAAACAAACAGTTACCGACTGGTTGAGTTCAGTTTGAAATCCCAGGGCCGCCCTGGATGAGGCTGGTTCAACACTGACAGAGATGCGTCGCCAAGCCAACCCCGATTGTCTACGTCACAAAGGTGATCAACTGGTAGATGTTTATAGTCATTCACATGAGTTTTTGTGACACAGGACAAAGTTACAACGAATGAGGGTCTGTGTTTAAGTACAACGGAATACAAATTTCTAAAGTAAGCTGATTTCATCAGGTTTCGCAATAGATCGCACGTTTGCCCAATATATGGTTGGTCGCTAAGGGCTTCCCACCTTAGCAACATACAGCGTCCGAGGGACGAGACTGAGATGCGCTACATTGCAACTCTGGTTTCTCTTCAATTCCACGTATAAATCTTTCGCCTTTTACTAAAGATTTCCGTGGGGAGGAACACTCAAATGAGTCTATAGACTATTTTTTGTCGTCCCGACTCTAATGTCGGGGCAATAATCTAAACTTAAAAACAGAACAAACTACCCCACTGCGCATGTGCGTTATTCTCCCTCTTCTCTCGACTGTTTGTTGTCTGCGCCTGCAACCTTCTTCTCGTTTTCTCCTCCAAACAAACAGTTACCGACTGGTTGAGTTCAGTTTGAAATCCCAGGGCCGCCCTGGATGAGGCTGGTTCAACACTGACAGAGATGCGTCGCCAAGCCAACCCCGATTGTCTACGTCACAAAGGTGATCAACTGGTAGATGTTTATAGTCATTCACATGAGTTTTTGTGACACAGGACAAAGTTACAACGAATGAGGGTCTGTGTTTAAGTACAACGGAATACAAATTTCTAAAGTAAGCTGATTTCATCAGGTTTCGCAATAGATCGCACGTTTGCCCAATATATGGTTGGTCGCTAAGGGCTTCCCACCTTAGCAACATACAGCGTCCGAGGGACGAGACTGAGATGCGCTACATTGCATCTCTGGTTTCTCTTCAATTCCACGTATAAATCTTTCGCCTTTTACTAAAGATTTCCGTGGGGAGGAACACTCAAATGAGTCTATAGACTATTTTTTGTCGTCCCGACTCTAATGTCGGGGCAATAATCTAAACTTAAAAACAGAACAAACTACCCCACTGCGCATGTGCGTTATTCTCCCTCTTCTCTCGACTGTTTGTTGTCTGCGCCTGCAACCTTCTTCTCGTTTTCTCCTCCAAACAAACAGTTACCGACTGGTTGAGTTCAGTTTGAAATCCCAGGGCCGCCCTGGATGAGGCTGGTTCAACACTGACAGAGATGCGTCGCCAAGCCAACCCCGATTGTCTACGTCACAAAGGTGATCAACTGGTAGATGTTTATAGTCATTCACATGAGTTTTTGTGACACAGGACAAAGTTACAACGAATGAGGGTCTGTGTTTAAGTACAACGGAATACAAATTTCTAAAGTAAGCTGATTTCATCAGGTTTCGCAATAGATCGCACGTTTGCCCAATATATGGTTGGTCGCTAAGGGCTTCCCACCTTAGCAACATACAGCGTCCGAGGGACGAGACTGAGATGCGCTACATTGCAACTCTGGTTTCTCTTCAATTCCACGTATAAATCTTTCGCCTTTTACTAAAGATTTCCGTGGGGAGGAACACTCAAATGAGTCTATAGACTATTTTTTGTCGTCCCGACTCTAATGTCGGGGCAATAATCTAAACTTAAAAACAGAACAAACTACCCCACTGCGCATGTGCGTTATTCTCCCTCTTCTCTCGACTGTTTGTTGTCTGCGCCTGCAACCTTCTTCTCGTTTTCTCCTCCAAACAAACAGTTACCGACTGGTTGAGTTCAGTTTGAAATCCCAGGGCCGCCCTGGATGAGGCTGGTTCAACACTGACAGAGATGCGTCGCCAAGCCAACCCCGATTGTCTACGTCACAAAGGTGATCAACTGGTAGATGTTTATAGTCATTCACATGAGTTTTTGTGACACAGGACAAAGTTACAACGAATGAGGGTCTGTGTTTAAGTACAACGGAATACAAATTTCTAAAGTAAGCTGATTTCATCAGGTTTCGCAATAGATCGCACGTTTGCCCAATATATGGTTGGTCGCTAAGGGCTTCCCACCTTAGCAACATACAGCGTCCGAGGGACGAGACTGAGATGCGCTACATTGCAACTCTGGTTTCTCTTCAATTCCACGTATAAATCTTTCGCCTTTTACTAAAGATTTCCGTGGGGAGGAACACTCAAATGAGTCTATAGACTATTTTTTGTCGTCCCGACTCTAATGTCGGGGCAATAATCTAAACTTAAAAACAGAACAAACTACCCCACTGCGCATGTGCGTTATTCTCCCTCTTCTCTCGACTGTTTGTTGTCTGCGCCTGCAACCTTCTTCTCGTTTTCTCCTCCAAACAAACAGTTACCGACTGGTTGAGTTCAGTTTGAAATCCCAGGGCCGCCCTGGATGAGGCTGGTTCAACACTGACAGAGATGCGTCGCCAAGCCAACCCCGATTGTCTACGTCACAAAGGTGATCAACTGGTAGATGTTTATAGTCATTCACATGAGTTTTTGTGACACAGGACAAAGTTACAACGAATGAGGGTCTGTGTTTAAGTACAACGGAATACAAATTTCTAAAGTAAGCTGATTTCATCAGGTTTCGCAATAGATCGCACGTTTGCCCAATATATGGTTGGTCGCTAAGGGCTTCCCACCTTAGCAACATACAGCGTCCGAGGGACGAGACTGAGATGCGCTACATTGCAACTCTGGTTTCTCTTCAATTCCACGTATAAATCTTTCGCCTTTTACTAAAGATTTCCGTGGGGAGGAACACTCAAATGAGTCTATAGACTATTTTTTGTCGTCCCGACTCTAATGTCGGGGCAATAATCTAAACTTAAAAACAGAACAGACTACCCCACTGCGCATGTGCGTTATTCTCCCTCTTCTCTCGACTGTTTGTTGTCTGCGCCTGCAACCTTCTTCTCGTTTTCTCCTCCAAACAAACAGTTACCGACTGGTTGAGTTCAGTTTGAAATCCCAGGGCCGCCCTGGATGAGGCTGGTTCAACACTGACAGAGATGCGTCGCCAAGCCAACCCCGATTGTCTACGTCACAAAGGTGATCAACTGGTAGATGTTTATAGTCATTCACATGAGTTTTTGTGACACAGGACAAAGTTACAACGAATGAGGGTCTGTGTTTAAGTACAACGGAATACAAATTTCTAAAGTAAGCTGATTTCATCAGGTTTCGCAATAGATCGCACGTTTGCTCAATATATGGTTGGTCGCTAAGGGCTTCCCACCTTAGCAACATACAGCGTCCGAGGGACGAGACTGAGATGCGCTACATTGCAACTCTGGTTTCTCTTCAATTCCACGTATAAATCTTTCGCCTTTTACTAAAGATTTCCGTGGGGAGGAACACTCAAATGAGTCTATAGACTATTTTTTGTCGTCCCGACTCTAATGTCGGGGCAATAATCTAAACTTAAAAACAGAACAAACTACCCCACTGCGCATGTGCGTTATTCTCCCTCTTCTCTCGACTGTTTGTTGTCTGCGCCTGCAACCTTCTTCTCGTTTTCTCCTCCAAACAAACAGTTACCGACTGGTTGAGTTCAGTTTGAAATCCCAGGGCCGCCCTGGATGAGGCTGGTTCAACACTGACAGAGATGCGTCGCCAAGCCAACCCCGATTGTCTACGTCACAAAGGTGATCAACTGGTAGATGTTTATAGTCATTCACATGAGTTTTTGTGACACAGGACAAAGTTACAACGAATGAGGGTCTGTGTTTAAGTACAACGGAATACAAATTTCTAAAGTAAGCTGATTTCATCAGGTTTCGCAATAGATCGCACGTTTGCCCAATATATGGTTGGTCGCTAAGGGCTTCCCACCTTAGCAACATACAGCGTCCGAGGGACGAGACTGAGATGCGCTACATTGCAACTCTGGTTTCTCTTCAATTCCACGTATAAATCTTTCGCCTTTTACTAAAGATTTCCGTGGGGAGGAACACTCAAATGAGTCTATAGACTATTTTTTGTCGTCCCGACTCTAATGTCGGGGCAATAATCTAAACTTAAAAACAGAACAAACTACCCCACTGCGCATGTGCGTTATTCTCCCTCTTCTCTCGACTGTTTGTTGTCTGCGCCTGCAACCTTCTTCTCGTTTTCTCCTCCAAACAAACAGTTACCGACTGGTTGAGTTCAGTTTGAAATCCCAGGGCCGCCCTGGATGAGGCTGGTTCAACACTGACAGAGATGCGTCGCCAAGCCAACCCCGATTGTCTACGTCACAAAGGTGATCAACTGGTAGATGTTTATAGTCATTCACATGAGTTTTTGTGACACAGGACAAAGTTACAACGAATGAGGGTCTGTGTTTAAGTACAACGGAATACAAATTTCTAAAGTAAGCTGATTTCATCAGGTTTCGCAATAGATCGCACGTTTGCCCAATATATGGTTGGTCGCTAAGGGCTTCCCACCTTAGCAACATACAGCGTCCGAGGGACGAGACTGAGATGCGCTACATTGCAACTCTGGTTTCTCTTCAATTCCACGTATAAATCTTTCGCCTTTTACTAAAGATTTCCGTGGGGAGGAACACTCAAATGAGTCTATAGACTATTTTTTGTCGTCCCGACTCTAATGTCGGGGCAATAATCTAAACTTAAAAACAGAACAAACTACCCCACTGCGCATGTGCGTTATTCTCCCTCTTCTCTCGACTGTTTGTTGTCTGCGCCTGCAACCTTCTTCTCGTTTTCTCCTCCAAACAAACAGTTACCGACTGGTTGAGTTCAGTTTGAAATCCCAGGGCCGCCCTGGATGAGGCTGGTTCAACACTGACAGAGATGCGTCGCCAAGCCAACCCCGATTGTCTACGTCACAAAGGTGATCAACTGGTAGATGTTTATAGTCATTCACATGAGTTTTTGTGACACAGGACAAAGTTACAACGAATGAGGGTCTGTGTTTAAGTACAACGGAATACAAATTTCTAAAGTAAGCTGATTTCATCAGGTTTCGCAATAGATCGCACGTTTGCCCAATATATGGTTGGTCGCTAAGGGCTTCCCACCTTAGCAACATACAGCGTCCGAGGGACGAGACTGAGATGCGCTACATTGCAACTCTGGTTTCTCTTCAATTCCACGTATAAATCTTTCGCCTTTTACTAAAGATTTCCGTGGGGAGGAACACTCAAATGAGTCTATAGACTATTTTTTGTCGTCCCGACTCTAATGTCGGGGCAATAATCTAAACTTAAAAACAGAACAAACTACCCCACTGCGCATGTGCGTTATTCTCCCTCTTCTCTCGACTGTTTGTTGTCTGCGCCTGCAACCTTCTTCTCGTTTTCTCCTCCAAACAAACAGTTACCGACTGGTTGAGTTCAGTTTGAAATCCCAGGGCCGCCCTGGATGAGGCTGGTTCAACACTGACAGAGATGCGTCGCCAAGCCAACCCCGATTGTCTACGTCACAAAGGTGATCAACTGGTAGATGTTTATAGTCATTCACATGAGTTTTTGTGACACAGGACAAAGTTACAACGAATGAGGGTCTGTGTTTAAGTACAACGGAATACAAATTTCTAAAGTAAGCTGATTTCATCAGGTTTCGCAATAGATCGCACGTTTGCCCAATATATGGTTGGTCGCTAAGGGCTTCCCACCTTAGCAACATACAGCGTCCGAGGGACGAGACTGAGATGCGCTACATTGCAACTCTGGTTTCTCTTCAATTCCACGTATAAATCTTTCGCCTTTTACTAAAGATTTCCGTGGGGAGGAACACTCAAATGAGTCTATAGACTATTTTTTGTCGTCCCGACTCTAATGTCGGGGCAATAATCTAAACTTAAAAACAGAACAGACTACCCCACTGCGCATGTGCGTTATTCTCCCTCTTCTCTCGACTGTTTGTTGTCTGCGCCTGCAACCTTCTTCTCGTTTTCTCCTCCAAACAAACAGTTACCGACTGGTTGAGTTCAGTTTGAAATCCCAGGGCCGCCCTGGATGAGGCTGGTTCAACACTGACAGAGATGCGTCGCCAAGCCAACCCCGATTGTCTACGTCACAAAGGTGATCAACTGGTAGATGTTTATAGTCATTCACATGAGTTTTTGTGACACAGGACAAAGTTACAACGAATGAGGGTCTGTGTTTAAGTACAACGGAATACAAATTTCTAAAGTAAGCTGATTTCATCAGGTTTCGCAATAGATCGCACGTTTGCTCAATATATGGTTGGTCGCTAAGGGCTTCCCACCTTAGCAACATACAGCGTCCGAGGGACGAGACTGAGATGCGCTACATTGCAACTCTGGTTTCTCTTCAATTCCACGTATAAATCTTTCGCCTTTTACTAAAGATTTCCGTGGGGAGGAACACTCAAATGAGTCTATAGACTATTTTTTGTCGTCCCGACTCTAATGTCGGGGCAATAATCTAAACTTAAAAACAGAACAAACTACCCCACTGCGCATGTGCGTTATTCTCCCTCTTCTCTCGACTGTTTGTTGTCTGCGCCTGCAACCTTCTTCTCGTTTTCTCCTCCAAACAAACAGTTACCGACTGGTTGAGTTCAGTTTGAAATCCCAGGGCCGCCCTGGATGAGGCTGGTTCAACACTGACAGAGATGCGTCGCCAAGCCAACCCCGATTGTCTACGTCACAAAGGTGATCAACTGGTAGATGTTTATAGTCATTCACATGAGTTTTTGTGACACAGGACAAAGTTACAACGAATGAGGGTCTGTGTTTAAGTACAACGGAATACAAATTTCTAAAGTAAGCTGATTTCATCAGGTTTCGCAATAGATCGCACGTTTGCCCAATATATGGTTGGTCGCTAAGGGCTTCCCACCTTAGCAACATACAGCGTCCGAGGGACGAGACTGAGATGCGCTACATTGCAACTCTGGTTTCTCTTCAATTCCACGTATAAATCTTTCGCCTTTTACTAAAGATTTCCGTGGGGAGGAACACTCAAATGAGTCTATAGACTATTTTTTGTCGTCCCGACTCTAATGTCGGGGCAATAATCTAAACTTAAAAACAGAACAAACTACCCCACTGCGCATGTGCGTTATTCTCCCTCTTCTCTCGACTGTTTGTTGTCTGCGCCTGCAACCTTCTTCTCGTTTTCTCCTCCAAACAAACAGTTACCGACTGGTTGAGTTCAGTTTGAAATCCCAGGGCCGCCCTGGATGAGGCTGGTTCAACACTGACAGAGATGCGTCGCCAAGCCAACCCCGATTGTCTACGTCACAAAGGTGATCAACTGGTAGATGTTTATAGTCATTCACATGAGTTTTTGTGACACAGGACAAAGTTACAACGAATGAGGGTCTGTGTTTAAGTACAACGGAATACAAATTTCTAAAGTAAGCTGATTTCATCAGGTTTCGCAATAGATCGCACGTTTGCCCAATATATGGTTGGTCGCTAAGGGCTTCCCACCTTAGCAACATACAGCGTCCGAGGGACGAGACTGAGATGCGCTACATTGCAACTCTGGTTTCTCTTCAATTCCACGTATAAATCTTTCGCCTTTTACTAAAGATTTCCGTGGGGAGGAACACTCAAATGAGTCTATAGACTATTTTTTGTCGTCCCGACTCTAATGTCGGGGCAATAATCTAAACTTAAAAACAGAACAAACTACCCCACTGCGCATGTGCGTTATTCTCCCTCTTCTCTCGACTGTTTGTTGTCTGCGCCTGCAACCTTCTTCTCGTTTTCTCCTCCAAACAAACAGTTACCGACTGGTTGAGTTCAGTTTGAAATCCCAGGGCCGCCCTGGATGAGGCTGGTTCAACACTGACAGAGATGCGTCGCCAAGCCAACCCCGATTGTCTACGTCACAAAGGTGATCAACTGGTAGATGTTTATAGTCATTCACATGAGTTTTTGTGACACAGGACAAAGTTACAACGAATGAGGGTCTGTGTTTAAGTACAACGGAATACAAATTTCTAAAGTAAGCTGATTTCATCAGGTTTCGCAATAGATCGCACGTTTGCCCAATATATGGTTGGTCGCTAAGGGCTTCCCACCTTAGCAACATACAGCGTCCGAGGGACGAGACTGAGATGCGCTACATTGCAACTCTGGTTTCTCTTCAATTCCACGTATAAATCTTTCGCCTTTTACTAAAGATTTCCGTGGGGAGGAACACTCAAATGAGTCTATAGACTATTTTTTGTCGTCCCGACTCTAATGTCGGGGCAATAATCTAAACTTAAAAACAGAACAAACTACCCCACTGCGCATGTGCGTTATTCTCCCTCTTCTCTCGACTGTTTGTTGTCTGCGCCTGCAACCTTCTTCTCGTTTTCTCCTCCAAACAAACAGTTACCGACTGGTTGAGTTCAGTTTGAAATCCCAGGGCCGCCCTGGATGAGGCTGGTTCAACACTGACAGAGATGCGTCGCCAAGCCAACCCCGATTGTCTACGTCACAAAGGTGATCAACTGGTAGATGTTTATAGTCATTCACATGAGTTTTTGTGACACAGGACAAAGTTACAACGAACGAGGGTCTGTGTTTAAGTACAACGGAATACAAATTTCTAAAGTAAGCTGATTTCATCAGGTTTCGCAATAGATCGCACGTTTGCCCAATATATGGTTGGTCGCTAAGGGCTTCCCACCTTAGCAACATACAGCGTCCGAGGGACGAGACTGAGATGCGCTACATTGCAACTCTGGTTTCTCTTCAATTCCACGTATAAATCTTTCGCCTTTTACTAAAGATTTCCGTGGGGAGGAACACTCAAATGAGTCTATAGACTATTTTTTGTCGTCCCGACTCTAATGTCGGGGCAATAATCTAAACTTAAAAACAGAACAAACTACCCCACTGCGCATGTGCGTTATTCTCCCTCTTCTCTCGACTGTTTGTTGTCTGCGCCTGCAACCTTCTTCTCGTTTTCTCCTCCAAACAAACAGTTACCGACTGGTTGAGTTCAGTTTGAAATCCCAGGGCCGCCCTGGATGAGGCTGGTTCAACACTGACAGAGATGCGTCGCCAAGCCAACCCCGATTGTCTACGTCACAAAGGTGATCAACTGGTAGATGTTTATAGTCATTCACATGAGTTTTTGTGACACAGGACAAAGTTACAACGAATGAGGGTCTGTGTTTAAGTACAACGGAATACAAATTTCTAAAGTAAGCTGATTTCATCAGGTTTCGCAATAGATCGCACGTTTGCCCAATATATGGTTGGTCGCTAAGGGCTTCCCACCTTAGCAACATACAGCGTCCGAGGGACGAGACTGAGATGCGCTACATTGCAACTCTGGTTTCTCTTCAATTCCACGTATAAATCTTTCGCCTTTTACTAAAGATTTCCGTGGGGAGGAACACTCAAATGAGTCTATAGACTATTTTTTGTCGTCCCGACTCTAATGTCGGGGCAATAATCTAAACTTAAAAACAGAACAAACTACCCCACTGCGCATGTGCGTTATTCTCCCTCTTCTCTCGACTGTTTGTTGTCTGCGCCTGCAACCTTCTTCTCGTTTTCTCCTCCAAACAAACAGTTACCGACTGGTTGAGTTCAGTTTGAAATCCCAGGGCCGCCCTGGATGAGGCTGGTTCAACACTGACAGAGATGCGTCGCCAAGCCAACCCCGATTGTCTACGTCACAAAGGTGATCAACTGGTAGATGTTTATAGTCATTCACATGAGTTTTTGTGACACAGGACAAAGTTACAACGAATGAGGGTCTGTGTTTAAGTACAACGGAATACAAATTTCTAAAGTAAGCTGATTTCATCAGGTTTCGCAATAGATCGCACGTTTGCCCAATATATGGTTGGTCGCTAAGGGCTTCCCACCTTAGCAACATACAGCGTCCGAGGGACGAGACTGAGATGCGCTACATTGCAACTCTGGTTTCTCTTCAATTCCACGTATAAATCTTTCGCCTTTTACTAAAGATTTCCGTGGGGAGGAACACTCAAATGAGTCTATAGACTATTTTTTGTCGTCCCGACTCTAATGTCGGGGCAATAATCTAAACTTAAAAACAGAACAAACTACCCCACTGCGCATGTGCGTTATTCTCCCTCTTCTCTCGACTGTTTGTTGTCTGCGCCTGCAACCTTCTTCTCGTTTTCTCCTCCAAACAAACAGTTACCGACTGGTTGAGTTCAGTTTGAAATCCCAGGGCCGCCCTGGATGAGGCTGGTTCAACACTGACAGAGATGCGTCGCCAAGCCAACCCCGATTGTCTACGTCACAAAGGTGATCAACTGGTAGATGTTTATAGTCATTCACATGAGTTTTTGTGACACAGGACAAAGTTACAACGAATGAGGGTCTGTGTTTAAGTACAACGGAATACAAATTTCTAAAGTAAGCTGATTTCATCAGGTTTCGCAATAGATCGCACGTTTGCCCAATATATGGTTGGTCGCTAAGGGCTTCCCACCTTAGCAACATACAGCGTCCGAGGGACGAGACTGAGATGCGCTACATTGCAACTCTGGTTTCTCTTCAATTCCACGTATAAATCTTTCGCCTTTTACTAAAGATTTCCGTGGGGAGGAACACTCAAATGAGTCTATAGACTATTTTTTGTCGTCCCGACTCTAATGTCGGGGCAATAATCTAAACTTAAAAACAGAACAAACTACCCCACTGCGCATGTGCGTTATTCTCCCTCTTCTCTCGACTGTTTGTTGTCTGCGCCTGCAACCTTCTTCTCGTTTTCTCCTCCAAACAAACAGTTACCGACTGGTTGAGTTCAGTTTGAAATCCCAGGGCCGCCCTGGATGAGGCTGGTTCAACACTGACAGAGATGCGTCGCCAAGCCAACCCCGATTGTCTACGTCACAAAGGTGATCAACTGGTAGATGTTTATAGTCATTCACATGAGTTTTTGTGACACAGGACAAAGTTACAACGAATGAGGGTCTGTGTTTAAGTACAACGGAATACAAATTTCTAAAGTAAGCTGATTTCATCAGGTTTCGCAATAGATCGCACGTTTGCCCAATATATGGTTGGTCGCTAAGGGCTTCCCACCTTAGCAACATACAGCGTCCGAGGGACGAGACTGAGATGCGCTACATTGCAACTCTGGTTTCTCTTCAATTCCACGTATAAATCTTTCGCCTTTTACTAAAGATTTCCGTGGGGAGGAACACTCAAATGAGTCTATAGACTATTTTTTGTCGTCCCGACTCTAATGTCGGGGCAATAATCTAAACTTAAAAACAGAACAAACTACCCCACTGCGCATGTGCGTTATTCTCCCTCTTCTCTCGACTGTTTGTTGTCTGCGCCTGCAACCTTCTTCTCGTTTTCTCCTCCAAACAAACAGTTACCGACTGGTTGAGTTCAGTTTGAAATCCCAGGGCCGCCCTGGATGAGGCTGGTTCAACACTGACAGAGATGCGTCGCCAAGCCAACCCCGATTGTCTACGTCACAAAGGTGATCAACTGGTAGATGTTTATAGTCATTCACATGAGTTTTTGTGACACAGGACAAAGTTACAACGAATGAGGGTCTGTGTTTAAGTACAACGGAATACAAATTTCTAAAGTAAGCTGATTTCATCAGGTTTCGCAATAGATCGCACGTTTGCCCAATATATGGTTGGTCGCTAAGGGCTTCCCACCTTAGCAACATACAGCGTCCGAGGGACGAGACTGAGATGCGCTACATTGCAACTCTGGTTTCTCTTCAATTCCACGTATAAATCTTTCGCCTTTTACTAAAGATTTCCGTGGGGAGGAACACTCAAATGAGTCTATAGACTATTTTTTGTCGTCCCGACTCTAATGTCGGGGCAATAATCTAAACTTAAAAACAGAACAAACTACCCCACTGCGCATGTGCGTTATTCTCCCTCTTCTCTCGACTGTTTGTTGTCTGCGCCTGCAACCTTCTTCTCGTTTTCTCCTCCAAACAAACAGTTACCGACTGGTTGAGTTCAGTTTGAAATCCCAGGGCCGCCCTGGATGAGGCTGGTTCAACACTGACAGAGATGCGTCGCCAAGCCAACCCCGATTGTCTACGTCACAAAGGTGATCAACTGGTAGATGTTTATAGTCATTCACATGAGTTTTTGTGACACAGGACAAAGTTACAACGAATGAGGGTCTGTGTTTAAGTACAACGGAATACAAATTCCTAAAGTAAGCTGATTTCATCAGGTTTCGCAATAGATCGCACGTTTGCCCAATATATGGTTGGTCGCTAAGGGCTTCCCACCTTAGCAACATACATCGTCCGAGGGACGAGACTGAGATGCGCTACATTGCAACTCTGGTTTCTCTTCAATTCCACGTATAAATCTTTCGCCTTTTACTAAAGATTTCCGTGGGGAGGAACACTCAAATGAGTCTATAGACTATTTTTTGTCGTCCCGACTCTAATGTCGGGGCAATAATCTAAACTTAAAAACAGAACAAACTACCCCACTGCGCATGTGCGTTATTCTCCCTCTTCTCTCGACTGTTTGTTGTCTGCGCCTGCAACCTTCTTCTCGTTTTCTCCTCCAAACAAACAGTTACCGACTGGTTGAGTTCAGTTTGAAATCCCAGGGCCGCCCTGGATGAGGCTGGTTCAACACTGACAGAGATGCGTCGCCAAGCCAACCCCGATTGTCTACGTCACAAAGGTGATCAACTGGTAGATGTTTATAGTCATTCACATGAGTTTTTGTGACACAGGACAAAGTTACAACGAATGAGGGTCTGTGTTTAAGTACAACGGAATACAAATTTCTAAAGTAAGCTGATTTCATCAGGTTTCGCAATAGATCGCACGTTTGCCCAATATATGGTTGGTCGCTAAGGGCTTCCCACCTTAGCAACATACAGCGTCCGAGGGACGAGACTGAGATGCGCTACATTGCAACTCTGGTTTCTCTTCAATTCCACGTATAAATCTTTCGCCTTTTACTAAAGATTTCCGTGGGGAGGAACACTCAAATGAGTCTATAGACTATTTTTTGTCGTCCCGACTCTAATGTCGGGGCAATAATCTAAACTTAAAAACAGAACAAACTACCCCACTGCGCATGTGCGTTATTCTCCCTCTTCTCTCGACTGTTTGTTGTCTGCGCCTGCAACCTTCTTCTCGTTTTCTCCTCCAAACAAACAGTTACCGACTGGTTGAGTTCAGTTTGAAATCCCAGGGCCGCCCTGGATGAGGCTGGTTCAACACTGACAGAGATGCGTCGCCAAGCCAACCCCGATTGTCTACGTCACAAAGGTGATCAACTGGTAGATGTTTATAGTCATTCACATGAGTTTTTGTGACACAGGACAAAGTTACAACGAATGAGGGTCTGTGTTTAAGTACAACGGAATACAAATTTCTAAAGTAAGCTGATTTCATCAGGTTTCGCAATAGATCGCACGTTTGCCCAATATATGGTTGGTCGCTAAGGGCTTCCCACCTTAGCAACATACAGCGTCCGAGGGACGAGACTGAGATGCGCTACATTGCAACTCTGGTTTCTCTTCAATTCCACGTATAAATCTTTCGCCTTTTACTAAAGATTTCCGTGGGGAGGAACACTCAAATGAGTCTATAAACTATTTTTTGTCGTCCCGACTCTAATGTCGGGGCAATAATCTAAACTTAAAAACAGAACAAACTACCCCACTGCGCATGTGCGTTATTCTCCCTCTTCTCTCGACTGTTTGTTGTCTGCGCCTGCAACCTTCTTCTCGTTTTCTCCTCCAAACAAACAGTTACCGACTGGTTGAGTTCAGTTTGAAATCCCAGGGCCGCCCTGGATGAGGCTGGTTCAACACTGACAGAGATGCGTCGCCAAGCCAACCCCGATTGTCTACGTCACAAAGGTGATCAACTGGTAGATGTTTATAGTCATTCACATGAGTTTTTGTGACACAGGACAAAGTTACAACGAATGAGGGTCTGTGTTTAAGTACAACGGAATACAAATTTCTAAAGTAAGCTGATTTCATCAGGTTTCGCAATAGATCGCACGTTTGCCCAATATATGGTTGGTCGCTAAGGGCTTCCCACCTTAGCAACATACAGCGTCCGAGGGACGAGACTGAGATGCGCTACATTGCAACTCTGGTTTCTCTTCAATTCCACGTATAAATCTTTCGCCTTTTACTAAAGATTTCCGTGGGGAGGAACACTCAAATGAGTCTATAGACTATTTATTGTCGTCCCGACTCTAATGTCGGGGCAATAATCTAAACTTTTAAACAGAACAAACTACCCCACTGCGCATGTGCGTTATTCTCCCTCTTCTCTCGACTGTTTGTTGTCTGCGCCTGCAACCTTCTTCTCGTTTTCTCCTCCAAACAAACAGTTACCGACTGGTTGAGTTCAGTTTGAAATCCCAGGGCCGCCCTGGATGAGGCTGGTTCAACACTGACAGAGATGCGTCGCCAAGCCAACCCCGATTGTCTACGTCACAAAGGTGATCAACTGGTAGATGTTTATAGTCATTCACATGAGTTTTTGTGACACAGGACAAAGTTACAACGAATGAGGGTCTGTGTTTAAGTACAACGGAATACAAATTTCTAAAGTAAGCTGATTTCATCAGGTTTCGCAATAGATCGCACGTTTGCCCAATATATGGTTGGTCGCTAAGGGCTTCCCACCTTAGCAACATACAGCGTCCGAGGGACGAGACTGAGATGCGCTACATTGCAACTCTGGTTTCTCTTCAATTCCACGTATAAATCTTTCGCCTTTTACTAAAGATTTCCGTGGGGAGGAACACTCAAATGAGTCTATAGACTATTTTTTGTCGTCCCGACTCTAATGTCGGGGCAATAATCTAAACTTAAAAACAGAACAAACTACCCCACTGCGCATGTGCGTTATTCTCCCTCTTCTCTCGACTGTTTGTTGTCTGCGCCTGCAACCTTCTTCTCGTTTTCTCCTCCAAACAAACAGTTACCGACTGGTTGAGTTCAGTTTGAAATCCCAGGGCCGCCCTGGATGAGGCTGGTTCAACACTGACAGAGATGCGTCGCCAAGCCAACCCCGATTGTCTACGTCACAAAGGTGATCAACTGGTAGATGTTTATAGTCATTCACATGAGTTTTTGTGACACAGGACAAAGTTACAACGAATGAGGGTCTGTGTTTAAGTACAACGGAATACAAATTTCTAAAGTAAGCTGATTTCATCAGGTTTCGCAATAGATCGCACGTTTGCCCAATATATGGTTGGTCGCTAAGGGCTTCCCACCTTAGCAACATACAGCGTCCGAGGGACGAGACTGAGATGCGCTACATTGCAACTCTGGTTTCTCTTCAATTCCACGTATAAATCTTTCGCCTTTTACTAAAGATTTCCGTGGGGAGGAACACTCAAATGAGTCTATAGACTATTTTTTGTCGTCCCGACTCTAATGTCGGGGCAATAATCTAAACTTAAAAACAGAACAAACTACCCCACTGCGCATGTGCGTTATTCTCCCTCTTCTCTCGACTGTTTGTTGTCTGCGCCTGCAACCTTCTTCTCGTTTTCTCCTCCAAACAAACAGTTACCGACTGGTTGAGTTCAGTTTGAAATCCCAGGGCCGCCCTGGATGAGGCTGGTTCAACACTGACAGAGATGCGTCGCCAAGCCAACCCCGATTGTCTACGTCACAAAGGTGATCAACTGGTAGATGTTTATAGTCATTCACATGAGTTTTTGTGACACAGGACAAAGTTACAACGAATGAGGGTCTGTGTTTAAGTACAACGGAATACAAATTTCTAAAGTAAGCTGATTTCATCAGGTTTCGCAATAGATCGCACGTTTGCCCAATATATGGTTGGTCGCTAAGGGCTTCCCACCTTAGCAACATACAGCGTCCGAGGGACGAGACTGAGATGCGCTACATTGCAACTCTGGTTTCTCTTCAATTCCACGTATAAATCTTTCGCCTTTTACTAAAGATTTCCGTGGGGAGGAACACTCAAATGAGTCTATAGACTATTTTTTGTCGTCCCGACTCTAATGTCGGGGCAATAATCTAAACTTAAAAACAGAACAAACTACCCCACTGCGCATGTGCGTTATTCTCCCTCTTCTCTCGACTGTTTGTTGTCTGCGCCTGCAACCTTCTTCTCGTTTTCTCCTCCAAACAAACAGTTACCGACTGGTTGAGTTCAGTTTGAAATCCCAGGGCCGCCCTGGATGAGGCTGGTTCAACACTGACAGAGATGCGTCGCCAAGCCAACCCCGATTGTCTACGTCACAAAGGTGATCAACTGGTAGATGTTTATAGTCATTCACATGAGTTTTTGTGACACAGGACAAAGTTACAACGAATGAGGGTCTGTGTTTAAGTACAACGGAATACAAATTCCTAAAGTAAGCTGATTTCATCAGGTTTCGCAATAGATCGCACGTTTGCCCAATATATGGTTGGTCGCTAAGGGCTTCCCACCTTAGCAACATACAGCGTCCGAGGGACGAGACTGAGATGCGCTACATTGCAACTCTGGTTTCTCTTCAATTCCACGTATAAATCTTTCGCCTTTTACTAAAGATTTCCGTGGGGAGGAACACTCAAATGAGTCTATAGACTATTTTTTGTCGTCCCGACTCTAATGTCGGGGCAATAATCTAAACTTAAAAACAGAACAAACTACCCCACTGCGCATGTGCGTTATTCTCCCTCTTCTCTCGACTGTTTGTTGTCTGCGCCTGCAACCTTCTTCTCGTTTTCTCCTCCAAACAAACAGTTACCGACTGGTTGAGTTCAGTTTGAAATCCCAGGGCCGCCCTGGATGAGGCTGGTTCAACACTGACAGAGATGCGTCGCCAAGCCAACCCCGATTGTCTACGTCACAAAGGTGATCAACTGGTAGATGTTTATAGTCATTCACATGAGTTTTTGTGACACAGGACAAAGTTACAACGAATGAGGGTCTGTGTTTAAGTACAACGGAATACAAATTTCTAAAGTAAGCTGATTTCATCAGGTTTCGCAATAGATCGCACGTTTGCCCAATATATGGTTGGTCGCTAAGGGCTTCCCACCTTAGCAACATACAGCGTCCGAGGGACGAGACTGAGATGCGCTACATTGCAACTCTGGTTTCTCTTCAATTCCACGTATAAATCTTTCGCCTTTTACTAAAGATTTCCGTGGGGAGGAACACTCAAATGAGTCTATAGACTATTTTTTGTCGTCCCGACTCTAATGTCGGGGCAATAATCTAAACTTAAAAACAGAACAAACTACCCCACTGCGCATGTGCGTTATTCTCCCTCTTCTCTCGACTGTTTGTTGTCTGCGCCTGCAACCTTCTTCTCGTTTTCTCCTCCAAACAAACAGTTACCGACTGGTTGAGTTCAGTTTGAAATCCCAGGGCCGCCCTGGATGAGGCTGGTTCAACACTGACAGAGATGCGTCGCCAAGCCAACCCCGATTGTCTACGTCACAAAGGTGATCAACTGGTAGATGTTTATAGTCATTCACATGAGTTTTTGTGACACAGGACAAAGTTACAACGAATGAGGGTCTGTGTTTAAGTACAACGGAATACAAATTTCTAAAGTAAGCTGATTTCATCAGGTTTCGCAATAGATCGCACGTTTGCCCAATATATGGTTGGTCGCTAAGGGCTTCCCACCTTAGCAACATACAGCGTCCGAGGGACGAGACTGAGATGCGCTACATTGCAACTCTGGTTTCTCTTCAATTCCACGTATAAATCTTTCGCCTTTTACTAAAGATTTCCGTGGGGAGGAACACTCAAATGAGTCTATAGACTATTTTTTGTCGTCCCGACTCTAATGTCGGGGCAATAATCTAAACTTAAAAACAGAACAAACTACCCCACTGCGCATGTGCGTTATTCTCCCTCTTCTCTCGACTGTTTGTTGTCTGCGCCTGCAACCTTCTTCTCGTTTTCTCCTCCAAACAAACAGTTACCGACTGGTTGAGTTCAGTTTGAAATCCCAGGGCCGCCCTGGATGAGGCTGGTTCAACACTGACAGAGATGCGTCGCCAAGCCAACCCCGATTGTCTACGTCACAAAGGTGATCAACTGGTAGATGTTTATAGTCATTCACATGAGTTTTTGTGACACAGGACAAAGTTACAACGAATGAGGGTCTGTGTTTAAGTACAACGGAATACAAATTCCTAAAGTAAGCTGATTTCATCAGGTTTCGCAATAGATCGCACGTTTGCCCAATATATGGTTGGTCGCTAAGGGCTTCCCACCTTAGCAACATACAGCGTCCGAGGGACGAGACTGAGATGCGCTACATTGCAACTCTGGTTTCTCTTCAATTCCACGTATAAATCTTTCGCCTTTTACTAAAGATTTCCGTGGGGAGGAACACTCAAATGAGTCTATAGACTATTTTTTGTCGTCCCGACTCTAATGTCGGGGCAATAATCTAAACTTAAAAACAGAACAAACTACCCCACTGCGCATGTGCGTTATTCTCCCTCTTCTCTCGACTGTTTGTTGTCTGCGCCTGCAACCTTCTTCTCGTTTTCTCCTCCAAACAAACAGTTACCGACTGGTTGAGTTCAGTTTGAAATCCCAGGGCCGCCCTGGATGAGGCTGGTTCAACACTGACAGAGATGCGTCGCCAAGCCAACCCCGATTGTCTACGTCACAAAGGTGATCAACTGGTAGATGTTTATAGTCATTCACATGAGTTTTTGTGACACAGGACAAAGTTACAACGAATGAGGGTCTGTGTTTAAGTACAACGGAATACAAATTTCTAAAGTAAGCTGATTTCATCAGGTTTCGCAATAGATCGCACGTTTGCCCAATATATGGTTGGTCGCTAAGGGCTTCCCACCTTAGCAACATACAGCGTCCGAGGGACGAGACTGAGATGCGCTACATTGCAACTCTGGTTTCTCTTCAATTCCACGTATAAATCTTTCGCCTTTTACTAAAGATTTCCGTGGGGAGGAACACTCAAATGAGTCTATAGACTATTTTTTGTCGTCCCGACTCTAATGTCGGGGCAATAATCTAAACTTAAAAACAGAACAAACTACCCCACTGCGCATGTGCGTTATTCTCCCTCTTCTCTCGACTGTTTGTTGTCTGCGCCTGCAACCTTCTTCTCGTTTTCTCCTCCAAACAAACAGTTACCGACTGGTTGAGTTCAGTTTGAAATCCCAGGGCCGCCCTGGATGAGGCTGGTTCAACACTGACAGAGATGCGTCGCCAAGCCAACCCCGATTGTCTACGTCACAAAGGTGATCAACTGGTAGATGTTTATAGTCATTCACATGAGTTTTTGTGACACAGGACAAAGTTACAACGAATGAGGGTCTGTGTTTAAGTACAACGGAATACAAATTTCTAAAGTAAGCTGATTTCATCAGGTTTCGCAATAGATCGCACGTTTGCCCAATATATGGTTGGTCGCTAAGGGCTTCCCACCTTAGCAACATACAGCGTCCGAGGGACGAGACTGAGATGCGCTACATTGCAACTCTGGTTTCTCTTCAATTCCACGTATAAATCTTTCGCCTTTTACTAAAGATTTCCGTGGGGAGGAACACTCAAATGAGTCTATAAACTATTTTTTGTCGTCCCGACTCTAATGTCGGGGCAATAATCTAAACTTAAAAACAGAACAAACTACCCCACTGCGCATGTGCGTTATTCTCCCTCTTCTCTCGACTGTTTGTTGTCTGCGCCTGCAACCTTCTTCTCGTTTTCTCCTCCAAACAAACAGTTACCGACTGGTTGAGTTCAGTTTGAAATCCCAGGGCCGCCCTGGATGAGGCTGGTTCAACACTGACAGAGATGCGTCGCCAAGCCAACCCCGATTGTCTACGTCACAAAGGTGATCAACTGGTAGATGTTTATAGTCATTCACATGAGTTTTTGTGACACAGGACAAAGTTACAACGAATGAGGGTCTGTGTTTAAGTACAACGGAATACAAATTTCTAAAGTAAGCTGATTTCATCAGGTTTCGCAATAGATCGCACGTTTGCCCAATATATGGTTGGTCGCTAAGGGCTTCCCACCTTAGCAACATACAGCGTCCGAGGGACGAGACTGAGATGCGCTAAATTGCAACTCTGGTTTCTCTTCAATTCCACGTATAAATCTTTCGCCTTTTACTAAAGATTTCCGTGGGGAGGAACACTCAAATGAGTCTATAGACTATTTATTGTCGTCCCGACTCTAATGTCGGGGCAATAATCTAAACTTTTAAACAGAACAAACTACCCCACTGCGCATGTGCGTTATTCTCCCTCTTCTCTCGACTGTTTGTTGTCTGCGCCTGCAACCTTCTTCTCGTTTTCTCCTCCAAACAAACAGTTACCGACTGGTTGAGTTCAGTTTGAAATCCCAGGGCCGCCCTGGATGAGGCTGGTTCAACACTGACAGAGATGCGTCGCCAAGCCAACCCCGATTGTCTACGTCACAAAGGTGATCAACTGGTAGATGTTTATAGTCATTCACATGAGTTTTTGTGACACAGGACAAAGTTACAACGAATGAGGGTCTGTGTTTAAGTACAACGGAATACAAATTTCTAAAGTAAGCTGATTTCATCAGGTTTCGCAATAGATCGCACGTTTGCCCAATATATGGTTGGTCGCTAAGGGCTTCCCACCTTAGCAACATACAGCGTCCGAGGGACGAGACTGAGATGCGCTACATTGCAACTCTGGTTTCTCTTCAATTCCACGTATAAATCTTTCGCCTTTTACTAAAGATTTCCGTGGGGAGGAACACTCAAATGAGTCTATAGACTATTTTTTGTCGTCCCGACTCTAATGTCGGGGCAATAATCTAAACTTAAAAACAGAACAAACTACCCCACTGCGCATGTGCGTTATTCTCCCTCTTCTCTCGACTGTTTGTTGTCTGCGCCTGCAACCTTCTTCTCGTTTTCTCCTCCAAACAAACAGTTACCGACTGGTTGAGTTCAGTTTGAAATCCCAGGGCCGCCCTGGATGAGGCTGGTTCAACACTGACAGAGATGCGTCGCCAAGCCAACCCCGATTGTCTACGTCACAAAGGTGATCAACTGGTAGATGTTTATAGTCATTCACATGAGTTTTTGTGACACAGGACAAAGTTACAACGAATGAGGGTCTGTGTTTAAGTACAACGGAATACAAATTTCTAAAGTAAGCTGATTTCATCAGGTTTCGCAATAGATCGCACGTTTGCCCAATATATGGTTGGTCGCTAAGGGCTTCCCACCTTAGCAACATACAGCGTCCGAGGGACGAGACTGAGATGCGCTACATTGCAACTCTGGTTTCTCTTCAATTCCACGTATAAATCTTTCGCCTTTTACTAAAGATTTCCGTGGGGAGGAACACTCAAATGAGTCTATAGACTATTTTTTGTCGTCCCGACTCTAATGTCGGGGCAATAATCTAAACTTAAAAACAGAACAGACTACCCCACTGCGCATGTGCGTTATTCTCCCTCTTCTCTCGACTGTTTGTTGTCTGCGCCTGCAACCTTCTTCTCGTTTTCTCCTCCAAACAAACAGTTACCGACTGGTTGAGTTCAGTTTGAAATCCCAGGGCCGCCCTGGATGAGGCTGGTTCAACACTGACAGAGATGCGTCGCCAAGCCAACCCCGATTGTCTACGTCACAAAGGTGATCAACTGGTAGATGTTTATAGTCATTCACATGAGTTTTTGTGACACAGGACAAAGTTACAACGAATGAGGGTCTGTGTTTAAGTACAACGGAATACAAATTTCTAAAGTAAGCTGATTTCATCAGGTTTCGCAATAGATCGCACGTTTGCCCAATATATGGTTGGTCGCTAAGGGCTTCCCACCTTAGCAACATACAGCGTCCGAGGGACGAGACTGAGATGCGCTACATTGCAACTCTGGTTTCTCTTCAATTCCACGTATAAATCTTTCGCCTTTTACTAAAGATTTCCGTGGGGAGGAACACTCAAATGAGTCTATAAACTATTTTTTGTCGTCCCGACTCTAATGTCGGGGCAATAATCTAAACTTAAAAACAGAACAAACTACCCCACTGCGCATGTGCGTTATTCTCCCTCTTCTCTCGACTGTTTGTTGTCTGCGCCTGCAACCTTCTTCTCGTTTTCTCCTCCAAACAAACAGTTACCGACTGGTTGAGTTCAGTTTGAAATCCCAGGGCCGCCCTGGATGAGGCTGGTTCAACACTGACAGAGATGCGTCGCCAAGCCAACCCCGATTGTCTACGTCACAAAGGTGATCAACTGGTAGATGTTTATAGTCATTCACATGAGTTTTTGTGACACAGGACAAAGTTACAACGAATGAGGGTCTGTGTTTAAGTACAACGGAATACAAATTTCTAAAGTAAGCTGATTTCATCAGGTTTCGCAATAGATCGCACGTTTGCCCAATATATGGTTGGTCGCTAAGGGCTTCCCACCTTAGCAACATACAGCGTCCGAGGGACGAGACTGAGATGCGCTACATTGCAACTCTGGTTTCTCTTCAATTCCACGTATAAATCTTTCGCCTTTTACTAAAGATTTCCGTGGGGAGGAACACTCAAATGAGTCTATAGACTATTTATTGTCGTCCCGACTCTAATGTCGGGGCAATAATCTAAACTTTTAAACAGAACAAACTACCCCACTGCGCATGTGCGTTATTCTCCCTCTTCTCTCGACTGTTTGTTGTCTGCGCCTGCAACCTTCTTCTCGTTTTCTCCTCCAAACAAACAGTTACCGACTGGTTGAGTTCAGTTTGAAATCCCAGGGCCGCCCTGGATGAGGCTGGTTCAACACTGACAGAGATGCGTCGCCAAGCCAACCCCGATTGTCTACGTCACAAAGGTGATCAACTGGTAGATGTTTATAGTCATTCACATGAGTTTTTGTGACACAGGACAAAGTTACAACGAATGAGGGTCTGTGTTTAAGTACAACGGAATACAAATTTCTAAAGTAAGCTGATTTCATCAGGTTTCGCAATAGATCGCACGTTTGCCCAATATATGGTTGGTCGCTAAGGGCTTCCCACCTTAGCAACATACAGCGTCCGAGGGACGAGACTGAGATGCGCTACATTGCAACTCTGGTTTCTCTTCAATTCCACGTATAAATCTTTCGCCTTTTACTAAAGATTTCCGTGGGGAGGAACACTCAAATGAGTCTATAGACTATTTTTTGTCGTCCCGACTCTAATGTCGGGGCAATAATCTAAACTTAAAAACAGAACAAACTACCCCACTGCGCATGTTCGTTATTCTCCCTCTTCTCTCGACTGTTTGTTGTCTGCGCCTGCAACCTTCTTCTCGTTTTCTCCTCCAAACAAACAGTTACCGACTGGTTGAGTTCAGTTTGAAATCCCAGGGCCGCCCTGGATGAGGCTGGTTCAACACTGACAGAGATGCGTCGCCAAGCCAACCCCGATTGTCTACGTCACAAAGGTGATCAACTGGTAGATGTTTATAGTCATTCACATGAGTTTTTGTGACACAGGACAAAGTTACAACGAATGAGGGTCTGTGTTTAAGTACAACGGAATACAAATTTCTAAAGTAAGCTGATTTCATCAGGTTTCGCAATAGATCGCACGTTTGCCCAATATATGGTTGGTCGCTAAGGGCTTCCCACCTTAGCAACATACAGCGTCCGAGGGACGAGACTGAGATGCGCTACATTGCAACTCTGGTTTCTCTTCAATTCCACGTATAAATCTTTCGCCTTTTACTAAAGATTTCCGTGGGGAGGAACACTCAAATGAGTCTATAGACTATTTTTTGTCGTCCCGACTCTAATGTCGGGGCAATAATCTAAACTTAAAAACAGAACAAACTACCCCACTGCGCATGTGCGTTATTCTCCCTCTTCTCTCGACAGTTTGTTGTCTGCGCCTGCAACCTTCTTCTCGTTTTCTCCTCCAAACAAACAGTTACCGACTGGTTGAGTTCAGTTTGAAATCCCAGGGCCGCCCTGGATGAGGCTGGTTCAACACTGACAGAGATGCGTCGCCAAGCCAACCCCGATTGTCTACGTCACAAAGGTGATCAACTGGTAGATGTTTATAGTCATTCACATGAGTTTTTGTGACACAGGACAAAGTTACAACGAATGAGGGTCTGTGTTTAAGTACAACGGAATACAAATTTCTAAAGTAAGCTGATTTCATCAGGTTTCGCAATAGATCGCACGTTTGCCCAATATATGGTTGGTCGCTAAGGGCTTCCCACCTTAGCAACATACAGCGTCCGAGGGACGAGACTGAGATGCGCTACATTGCAACTCTGGTTTCTCTTCAATTCCACGTATAAATCTTTCGCCTTTTACTAAAGATTTCCGTGGGGAGGAACACTCAAATGAGTCTATAGACTATTTTTTGTCGTCCCGACTCTAATGTCGGGGCAATAATCTAAACTTAAAAACAGAACAAACTACCCCACTGCGCATGTGCGTTATTCTCCCTCTTCTCTCGACTGTTTGTTGTCTGCGCCTGCAACCTTCTTCTCGTTTTCTCCTCCAAACAAACAGTTACCGACTGGTTGAGTTCAGTTTGAAATCCCAGGGCCGCCCTGGATGAGGCTGGTTCAACACTGACAGAGATGCGTCGCCAAGCCAACCCCGATTGTCTACGTCACAAAGGTGATCAACTGGTAGATGTTTATAGTCATTCACATGAGTTTTTGTGACACAGGACAAAGTTACAACGAATGAGGGTCTGTGTTTAAGTACAACGGAATACAAATTTCTAAAGTAAGCTGATTTCATCAGGTTTCGCAATAGATCGCACGTTTGCCCAATATATGGTTGGTCGCTAAGGGCTTCCCACCTTAGCAACATACAGCGTCCGAGGGACGAGACTGAGATGTGCTACATTGCAACTCTGGTTTCTCTTCAATTCCACGTATAAATCTTTCGCCTTTTACTAAAGATTTCCGTGGGGAGGAACACTCAAATGAGTCTATAGACTATTTTTTGTCGTCCCGACTCTAATGTCGGGGCAATAATCTAAACTTAAAAACAGAACAAACTACCCCACTGCGCATGTGCGTTATTCTCCCTCTTCTCTCGACTGTTTGTTGTCTGCGCCTGCAACCTTCTTCTCGTTTTCTCCTCCAAACAAACAGTTACCGACTGGTTGAGTTCAGTTTGAAATCCCAGGGCCGCCCTGGATGAGGCTGGTTCAACACTGACAGAGATGCGTCGCCAAGCCAACCCCGATTGTCTACGTCACAAAGGTGATCAACTGGTAGATGTTTATAGTCATTCACATGAGTTTTTGTGACACAGGACAAAGTTACAACGAATGAGGGTCTGTGTTTAAGTACAACGGAATACAAATTTCTAAAGTAAGCTGATTTCATCAGGTTTCGCAATAGATCGCACGTTTGCCCAATATATGGTTGGTCGCTAAGGGCTTCCCACCTTAGCAACATACAGCGTCCGAGGGACGAGACTGAGATGCGCTACATTGCAACTCTGGTTTCTCTTCAATTCCACGTATAAATCTTTCGCCTTTTACTAAAGATTTCCGTGGGGAGGAACACTCAAATGAGTCTATAGACTATTTTTTGTCGTCCCGACTCTAATGTCGGGGCAATAATCTAAACTTAAAAACAGAACAAACTACCCCACTGCGCATGTGCGTTATTCTCCCTCTTCTCTCGACTGTTTGTTGTCTGCGCCTGCAACCTTCTTCTCGTTTTCTCCTCCAAACAAACAGTTACCGACTGGTTGAGTTCAGTTTGAAATCCCAGGGCCGCCCTGGATGAGGCTGGTTCAACACTGACAGAGATGCGTCGCCAAGCCAACCCCGATTGTCTACGTCACAAAGGTGATCAACTGGTAGATGTTTATAGTCATTCACATGAGTTTTTGTGACACAGGACAAAGTTACAACGAATGAGGGTCTGTGTTTAAGTACAACGGAATACAAATTTCTAAAGTAAGCTGATTTCATCAGGTTTCGCAATAGATCGCACGTTTGCCCAATATATGGTTGGTCGCTAAGGGCTTCCCATCTTAGCAACATACAGCGTCCGAGGGACGAGACTGAGATGCGCTACATTGCAACTCTGGTTTCTCTTCAATTCCACGTATAAATCTTTCGCCTTTTACTAAAGATTCCCGTGGGGAGGAACACTCAAATGAGTCTATAGACTATTTTTTGTCGTCCCGACTCTAATGTCGGGGCAATAATCTAAACTTAAAAACAGAACAAACTACCCCACTGCGCATGTGCGTTATTCTCCCTCTTCTCTCGACTGTTTGTTGTCTGCGCCTGCAACCTTCTTCTCGTTTTCTCCTCCAAACAAACAGTTACCGACTGGTTGAGTTCAGTTTGAAATCCCAGGGCCGCCCTGGATGAGGCTGGTTCAACACTGACAGAGATGCGTCGCCAAGCCAACCCCGATTGTCTACGTCACAAAGGTGATCAACTGGTAGATGTTTATAGTCATTCACATGAGTTTTTGTGACACAGGACAAAGTTACAACGAATGAGGGTCTGTGTTTAAGTACAACGGAATACAAATTTCTAAAGTAAGCTGATTTCATCAGGTTTCGCAATAGATCGCACGTTTGCCCAATATATGGTTGGTCGCTAAGGGCTTCCCACCTTAGCAACATACAGCGTCCGAGGGACGAGACTGAGATGCGCTACATTGCAACTCTGGTTTCTCTTCAATTCCACGTATAAATCTTTCGCCTTTTACTAAAGATTTCCGTGGGGAGGAACACTCAAATGAGTCTATAGACTATTTTTTGTCGTCCCGACTCTAATGTCGGGGCAATAATCTAAACTTAAAAACAGAAGAAACTACCCCACTGCGCATGCGCGTTATTCTCCCTCTTCTCTCGACTGTTTGTTGTCTGCGCCTGCAACCTTCTTCTCGTTTTCTCCTCCAAACAAACAGTTACCGACTGGTTGAGTTCAGTTTGAAATCCCAGGGCCGCCCTGGATGAGGCTGGTTCAACACTGACAGAGATGCGTCGCCAAGCCAACCCCGATTGTCTACGTCACAAAGGTGATCAACTGGTAGATGTTTATAGTCATTCACATGAGTTTTTGTGACACAGGACAAAGTTACAACGAATGAGGGTCTGTGTTTAAGTACAACGGAATACAAATTTCTAAAGTAAGCTGATTTCATCAGGTTTCGCAATAGATCGCACGTTTGCCCAATATATGGTTGGTCGCTAAGGGCTTCCCACCTTAGCAACATACAGCGTCCGAGGGACGAGACTGAGATGCGCTACATTGCAACTCTGGTTTCTCTTCAATTCCACGTATAAATCTTTCGCCTTTTACTAAAGATTTCCGTGGGGAGGAACACTCAAATGAGTCTATAGACTATTTTTTGTCGTCCCGACTCTAATGTCGGGGCAATAATCTAAACTTAAAAACAGAACAAACTACCCCACTGCGCATGTGCGTTATTCTCCCTCTTCTCTCGACTGTTTGTTGTCTGCGCCTGCAACCTTCTTCTCGTTTTCTCCTCCAAACAAACAGTTACCGACTGGTTGAGTTCAGTTTGAAATCCCAGGGCCGCCCTGGATGAGGCTGGTTCAACACTGACAGAGATGCGTCGCCAAGCCAACCCCGATTGTCTACGTCACAAAGGTGATCAACTGGTAGATGTTTATAGTCATTCACATGAGTTTTTGTGACACAGGACAAAGTTACAACGAATGAGGGTCTGTGTTTAAGTACAACGGAATACAAATTTCTAAAGTAAGCTGATTTCATCAGGTTTCGCAATAGATCGCACGTTTGCCCAATATATGGTTGGTCGCTAAGGGCTTCCCACCTTAGCAACATACAGCGTCCGAGGGACGAGACTGAGATGCGCTACATTGCAACTCTGGTTTCTCTTCAATTCCACGTATAAATCTTTCGCCTTTTACTAAAGATTTCCGTGGGGAGGAACACTCAAATGAGTCTATAGACTATTTTTTGTCGTCCCGACTCTAATGTCGGGGCAATAATCTAAACTTAAAAACAGAACAAACTACCCCACTGCGCATGTGCGTTATTCTCCCTCTTCTCTCGACTGTTTGTTGTCTGCGCCTGCAACCTTCTTCTCGTTTTCTCCTCCAAACAAACAGTTACCGACTGGTTGAGTTCAGTTTGAAATCCCAGGGCCGCCCTGGATGAGGCTGGTTCAACACTGACAGAGATGCGTCGCCAAGCCAACCCCGATTGTCTACGTCACAAAGGTGATCAACTGGTAGATGTTTATAGTCATTCACATGAGTTTTTGTGACACAGGACAAAGTTACAACGAATGAGGGTCTGTGTTTAAGTACAACGGAATACAAATTTCTAAAGTAAGCTGATTTCATCAGGTTTCGCAATAGATCGCACGTTTGCCCAATATATGGTTGGTCGCTAAGGGCTTCCCACCTTAGCAACATACAGCGTCCGAGGGACGAGACTGAGATGCGCTACATTGCAACTCTGGTTTCTCTTCAATTCCACGTATAAATCTTTCGCCTTTTACTAAAGATTTCCGTGGGGAGGAACACTCAAATGAGTCTATAGACTATTTTTTGTCGTCCCGACTCTAATGTCGGGGCAATAATCTAAACTTAAAAACAGAACAAACTACCCCACTGCGCATGTGCGTTATTCTCCCTCTTCTCTCGACTGTTTGTTGTCTGCGCCTGCAACCTTCTTCTCGTTTTCTCCTCCAAACAAACAGTTACCGACTGGTTGAGTTCAGTTTGAAATCCCAGGGCCGCCCTGGATGAGGCTGGTTCAACACTGACAGAGATGCGTCGCCAAGCCAACCCCGATTGTCTACGTCACAAAGGTGATCAACTGGTAGATGTTTATAGTCATTCACATGAGTTTTTGTGACACAGGACAAAGTTACAACGAATGAGGGTCTGTGTTTAAGTACAACGGAATACAAATTTCTAAAGTAAGCTGATTTCATCAGGTTTCGCAATAGATCGCACGTTTGCCTAATATATGGTTGGTCGCTAAGGGCTTCCCACCTTAGCAACATACAGCGTCCGAGGGACGAGACTGAGATGCGCTACATTGCAACTCTGGTTTCTCTTCAATTCCACGTATAAATCTTTCGCCTTTTACTAAAGATTTCCGTGGGGAGGAACACTCAAATGAGTCTATAGACTATTTTTTGTCGTCCCGACTCTAATGTCGGGGCAATAATCTAAACTTAAAAACAGAACAAACTACCCCACTGCGCATGTGCGTTATTCTCCCTCTTCTCTCGACTGTTTGTTGTCTGCGCCTGCAACCTTCTTCTCGTTTTCTCCTCCAAACAAACAGTTACCGACTGGTTGAGTTCAGTTTGAAATCCCAGGGCCGCCCTGGATGAGGCTGGTTCAACACTGACAGAGATGCGTCGCCAAGCCAACCCCGATTGTCTACGTCACAAAGGTGATCAACTGGTAGATGTTTATAGTCATTCACATGAGTTTTTGTGACACAGGACAAAGTTACAACGAATGAGGGTCTGTGTTTAAGTACAACGGAATACAAATTTCTAAAGTAAGCTGATTTCATCAGGTTTCGCAATAGATCGCACGTTTGCCCAATATATGGTTGGTCGCTAAGGGCTTCCCACCTTAGCAACATACAGCGTCCGAGGGACGAGACTGAGATGCGCTACATTGCAACTCTGGTTTCTCTTCAATTCCACGTATAAATCTTTCGCCTTTTACTAAAGATTTCCGTGGGGAGGAACACTCAAATGAGTCTATAGACTATTTTTTGTCGTCCCGACTCTAATGTCGGGGCAATAATCTAAACTTAAAAACAGAACAAACTACCCCACTGCGCATGTGCGTTATTCTCCCTCTTCTCTCGACTGTTTGTTGTCTGCGCCTGCAACCTTCTTCTCGTTTTCTCCTCCAAACAAACAGTTACCGACTGGTTGAGTTCAGTTTGAAATCCCAGGGCCGCCCTGGATGAGGCTGGTTCAACACTGACAGAGATGCGTCGCCAAGCCAACCCCGATTGTCTACGTCACAAAGGTGATCAACTGGTAGATGTTTATAGTCATTCACATGAGTTTTTGTGACACAGGACAAAGTTACAACGAATGAGGGTCTGTGTTTAAGTACAACGGAATACAAATTTCTAAAGTAAGCTGATTTCATCAGGTTTCGCAATAGATCGCACGTTTGCCCAATATATGGTTGGTCGCTAAGGGCTTCCCACCTTAGCAACATACAGCGTCCGAGGGACGAGACTGAGATGCGCTACATTGCAACTCTGGTTTCTCTTCAATTCCACGTATAAATCTTTCGCCTTTTACTAAAGATTTCCGTGGGGAGGAACACTCAAATGAGTCTATAGACTATTTTTTGTCGTCCCGACTCTAATGTCGGGGCAATAATCTAAACTTAAAAACAGAACAAACTACCCCACTGCGCATGTGCGTTATTCTCCCTCTTCTCTCGACTGTTTGTTGTCTGCGCCTGCAACCTTCTTCTCGTTTTCTCCTCCAAACAAACAGTTACCGACTGGTTGAGTTCAGTTTGAAATCCCAGGGCCGCCCTGGATGAGGCTGGTTCAACACTGACAGAGATGCGTCGCCAAGCCAACCCCGATTGTCTACGTCACAAAGGTGATCAACTGGTAGATGTTTATAGTCATTCACATGAGTTTTTGTGACACAGGACAAAGTTACAACGAATGAGGGTCTGTGTTTAAGTACAACGGAATACAAATTTCTAAAGTAAGCTGATTTCATCAGGTTTCGCAATAGATCGCACGTTTGCCCAATATATGGTTGGTCGCTATGGGCTTCCCACCTTAGCAACATACAGCGTCCGAGGGACGAGACTGAGATGCGCTACATTGCAACTCTGGTTTCTCTTCAATTCCACGTATAAATCTTTCGCCTTTTACTAAAGATTTCCGTGGGGAGGAACACTCAAATGAGTCTATAGACTATTTTTTGTCGTCCCGACTCTAATGTCGGGGCAATAATCTAAACTTAAAAACAGAACAAACTACCCCACTGCGCATGTGCGTTATTCTCCCTCTTCTCTCGACTGTTTGTTGTCTGCGCCTGCAACCTTCTTCTCGTTTTCTCCTCCAAACAAACAGTTACCGACTGGTTGAGTTCAGTTTGAAATCCCAGGGCCGCCCTGGATGAGGCTGGTTCAACACTGACAGAGATGCGTCGCCAAGCCAACCCCGATTGTCTACGTCACAAAGGTGATCAACTGGTAGATGTTTATAGTCATTCACATGAGTTTTTGTGACACAGGACAAAGTTACAACGAATGAGGGTCTGTGTTTAAGTACAACGGAATACAAATTTCTAAAGTAAGCTGATTTCATCAGGTTTCGCAATAGATCGCACGTTTGCCCAATATATGGTTGGTCGCTAAGGGCTTCCCACCTTAGCAACATACAGCGTCCGAGGGACGAGACTGAGATGCGCTACATTGCAACTCTGGTTTCTCTTCAATTCCACGTATAAATCTTTCGCCTTTTACTAAAGATTTCCGTGGGGAGGAACACTCAAATGAGTCTATAGACTATTTTTTGTCGTCCCGACTCTAATGTCGGGGCAATAATCTAAACTTAAAAACAGAACAAACTACCCCACTGCGCATGTGCGTTATTCTCCCTCTTCTCTCGACTGTTTGTTGTCTGCGCCTGCAACCTTCTTCTCGTTTTCTCCTCCAAACAAACAGTTACCGACTGGTTGAGTTCAGTTTGAAATCCCAGGGCCGCCCTGGATGAGGCTGGTTCAACACTGACAGAGATGCGTCGCCAAGCCAACCCCGATTGTCTACGTCACAAAGGTGATCAACTGGTAGATGTTTATAGTCATTCACATGAGTTTTTGTGACACAGGACAAAGTTACAACGAATGAGGGTCTGTGTTTAAGTACAACGGAATACAAATTTCTAAAGTAAGCTGATTTCATCAGGTTTCGCAATAGATCGCACGTTTGCCCAATATATGGTTGGTCGCTAAGGGCTTCCCACCTTAGCAACATACAGCGTCCGAGGGACGAGACTGAGATGCGCTACATTGCAACTCTGGTTTCTCTTCAATTCCACGTATAAATCTTTCGCCTTTTACTAAAGATTTCCGTGGGGAGGAACACTCAAATGAGTCTATAGACTATTTATTGTCGTCCCGACTCTAATGTCGGGGCAATAATCTAAACTTTTAAACAGAACAAACTACCCCACTGCGCATGTGCGTTATTCTCCCTCTTCTCTCGACTGTTTGTTGTCTGCGCCTGCAACCTTCTTCTCGTTTTCTCCTCCAAACAAACAGTTACCGACTGGTTGAGTTCAGTTTGAAATCCAAGGGCCGCCCTGGATGAGGCTGGTTCAACACTGACAGAGATGCGTCGCCAAGCCAACCCCGATTGTCTACGTCACAAAGGTGATCAACTGGTAGATGTTTATAGTCATTCACATGAGTTTTTGTGACACAGGACAAAGTTACAACGAATGAGGGTCTGTGTTTAAGTACAACGGAATACAAATTTCTAAAGTAAGCTGATTTCATCAGGTTTCGCAATAGATCGCACGTTTGCCCAATATATGGTTGGTCGCTAAGGGCTTCCCACCTTAGCAACATACAGCGTCCGAGGGACGAGACTGAGATGCGCTACATTGCAACTCTGGTTTCTCTTCAATTCCACGTATAAATCTTTCGCCTTTTACTAAAGATTTCCGTGGGGAGGAACACTCAAATGAGTCTATAGACTATTTTTTGTCGTCCCGACTCTAATGTCGGGGCAATAATCTAAACTTAAAAACAGAACAAACTACCCCACTGCGCATGTGCGTTATTCTCCCTCTTCTCTCGACTGTTTGTTGTCTGCGCCTGCAACCTTCTTCTCGTTTTCTCCTCCAAACAAACAGTTACCGACTGGTTGAGTTCAGTTTGAAATCCCAGGGCCGCCCTGGATGAGGCTGGTTCAACACTGACAGAGATGCGTCGCCAAGCCAACCCCGATTGTCTACGTCACAAAGGTGATCAACTGGTAGATGTTTATAGTCATTCACATGAGTTTTTGTGACACAGGACAAAGTTACAACGAATGAGGGTCTGTGTTTAAGTACAACGGAATACAAATTTCTAAAGTAAGCTGATTTCATCAGGTTTCGCAATAGATCGCACGTTTGCCCAATATATGGTTGGTCGCTAAGGGCTTCCCACCTTAGCAACATACAGCGTCCGAGGGACGAGACTGAGATGCGCTACATTGCGACTCTGGTTTCTCTTCAATTCCACGTATAAATCTTTCGCCTTTTACTAAAGATTTCCGTGGGGAGGAACACTCAAATGAGTCTATAGACTATTTTTTGTCGTCCCGACTCTAATGTCGGGGCAATAATCTAAACTTAAAAACAGAACAAACTACCCCACTGCGCATGTGCGTTATTCTCCCTCTTCTCTCGACTGTTTGTTGTCTGCGCCTGCAACCTTCTTCTCGTTTTCTCCTCCAAACAAACAGTTACCGACTGGTTGAGTTCAGTTTGAAATCCCAGGGCCGCCCTGGATGAGGCTGGTTCAATACTGACAGAGATGCGTCGCCAAGCCAACCCCGATTGTCTACGTCACAAAGGTGATCAACTGGTAGATGTTTTCAGTCATTCACATGAGTTTTTGTGACACAGGACAAAGTCACAACGAATGAGGGTCTGTGTTTAAGTACAACGGAATACAAATTTCTAAAGTAAGCTGATTTCATCAGGTTTCGCAATAGATCGCACGTTTGCCCAATATATGGTTGGTCGCTAAGGGCTTCCCACCTTAGCAACATACAGCGTCCGAGGGACGAGACTGAGATGCGCTACATTGCAACTCTGGTTTCTCTTCAATTCCACGTATAAATCTTTCGCCTTTTACTAAAGATTTCCGTGGGGAGGAACACTCAAATGAGTCTATAGACTATTTTTTGTCGTCCCGACTCTAATGTCGGGGCAATAATCTAAACTTAAAAACAGAACAAACTACCCCACTGCGCATGTGCGTTATTCTCCCTCTTCTCTCGACTGTTTGTTGTCTGCGCCTGCAACCTTCTTCTCGTTTTCTCCTCCAAACAAACAGTTACCGACTGGTTGAGTTCAGTTTGAAATCCCAGGGCCGCCCTGGATGAGGCTGGTTCAACACTGACAGAGATGCGTCGCCAAGCCAAACCCGATTGTCTACGTCACAAAGGTGATCAACTGGTAGATGTTTATAGTCATTCACATGAGTTTTTGTGACACAGGACAAAGTTACAACGAATGAGGGTCTGTGTTTAAGTACAACGGAATACAAATTTCTAAAGTAAGCTGATTTCATCAGGTTTCGCAATAGATCGCACGTTTGCCCAATATATGGTTGGTCGCTAAGGGCTTCCCACCTTAGCAACATACAGCGTCCGAGGGACGAGACTGAGATGCGCTACATTGCAACTCTGGTTTCTCTTCAATTCCACGTATAAATCTTTCGCCTTTTACTAAAGATTTCCGTGGGGAGGAACACTCAAATGAGTCTATAGACTATTTTTTGTCGTCCCGACTCTAATGTCGGGGCAATAATCTAAACTTAAAAACAGAACAAACTACCCCACTGCGCATGTGCGTTATTCTCCCTCTTCTCTCGACTGTTTGTTGTCTGCGCCTGCAACCTTCTTCTCGTTTTCTCCTCCAAACAAACAGTTACCGACTGGTTGAGTTCAGTTTGAAATCCCAGGGCCGCCCTGGATGAGGCTGGTTCAACACTGACAGAGATGCGTCGCCAAGCCAACCCCGATTGTCTACGTCACAAAGGTGATCAACTGGTAGATGTTTATAGTCATTCACATGAGTTTTTGTGACACAGGACAAAGTTACAACGAATGAGGGTCTGTGTTTAAGTACAACGGAATACAAATTTCTAAAGTAAGCTGATTTCATCAGGTTTCGCAATAGATCGCACGTTTGCCCAATATATGGTTGGTCGCTAAGGGCTTCCCACCTTAGCAACATACAGCGTCCGAGGGACGAGACTGAGATGCGCTACATTGCAACTCTGGTTTCTCTTCAATTCCACGTATAAATCTTTCGCCTTTTACTAAAGATTTCCGTGGGGAGGAACACTCAAATGAGTCTATAGACTATTTTTTGTCGTCCCGACTCTAATGTCGGGGCAATAATCTAAACTTAAAAACAGAACAAACTACCCCACTGCGCATGTGCGTTATTCTCCCTCTTCTCTCGACTGTTTGTTGTCTGCGCCTGCAACCTTCTTCTCGTTTTCTCCTCCAAACAAACAGTTACCGACTGGTTGAGTTCAGTTTGAAATCCCAGGGCCGCCCTGGATGAGGCTGGTTCAACACTGACAGAGATGCGTCGCCAAGCCAACCCCGATTGTCTACGTCACAAAGGTGATCAACTGGTAGATGTTTATAGTCATTCACATGAGTTTTTGTGACACAGGACAAAGTTACAACGAATGAGGGTCTGTGTTTAAGTACAACGGAATACAAATTTCTAAAGTAAGCTGATTTCATCAGGTTTCGCAATAGATCGCACGTTTGCCCAATATATGGTTGGTCGCTAAGGGCTTCCCACCTTAGCAACATACAGCGTCCGAGGGACGAGACTGAGATGCGCTACATTGCAACTCTGGTTTCTCTTCAATTCCACGTATACATCTTTCGCCTTTTACTAAAGATTTCCGTGGGGAGGAACACTCAAATGAGTCTATAGACTATTTTTTGTCGTCCCGACTCTAATGTCGGGGCAATAATCTAAACTTAAAAACAGAACAAACTACCCCACTGCGCATGTGCGTTATTCTCCCTCTTCTCTCGACTGTTTGTTGTCTGCGCCTGCAACCTTCTTCTCGTTTTCTCCTCCAAACAAACAGTTACCGACTGGTTGAGTTCAGTTTGAAATCCCAGGGCCGCCCTGGATGAGGCTGGTTCAACACTGACAGAGATGCGTCGCCAAGCCAACCCCGATTGTCTACGTCACAAAGGTGATCAACTGGTAGATGTTTATAGTCATTCACATGAGTTTTTGTGACACAGGACAAAGTTACAACGAATGAGGGTCTGTGTTTAAGTACAACGGAATACAAATTTCTAAAGTAAGCTGATTTCATCAGGTTTCGCAATAGATCGCACGTTTGCCCAATATATGGTTGGTCGCTAAGGGCTTCCCACCTTAGCAACATACAGCGTCCGAGGGACGAGACTGAGATGCGCTACATTGCAACTCTGGTTTCTCTTCAATTCCACGTATAAATCTTTCGCCTTTTACTAAAGATTTCCGTGGGGAGGAACACTCAAATGAGTCTATAGACTATTTTTTGTCGTCCCGACTCTAATGTCGGGGCAATAATCTAAACTTAAAAACAGAACAAACTACCCCACTGCGCATGTGCGTTATTCTCCCTCTTCTCTCGACTGTTTGTTGTCTGCGCCTGCAACCTTCTTCTCGTTTTCTCCTCCAAACAAACAGTTACCGACTGGTTGAGTTCAGTTTGAAATCCCAGGGCCGCCCTGGATGAGGCTGGTTCAACACTGACAGAGATGCGTCGCCAAGCCAACCCCGATTGTCTACGTCACAAAGGTGATCAACTGGTAGATGTTTATAGTCATTCACATGAGTTTTTGTGACACAGGACAAAGTTACAACGAATGAGGGTCTGTGTTTAAGTACAACGGAATACAAATTTCTAAAGTAAGCTGATTTCATCAGGTTTCGCAATAGATCGCACGTTTGCCCAATATATGGTTGGTCGCTAAGGGCTTCCCACCTTAGCAACATACAGCGTCCGAGGGACGAGACTGAGATGCGCTACATTGCAACTCTGGTTTCTCTTCAATTCCACGTATAAATCTTTCGCCTTTTACTAAAGATTTCCGTGGGGAGGAACACTCAAATGAGTCTATAGACTATTTTTTGTCGTCCCGACTCTAATGTCGGGGCAATAATCTAAACTTAAAAACAGAACAAACTACCCCACTGCGCATGTGCGTTATTCTCCCTCTTCTCTCGACTGTTTGTTGTCTGCGCCTGCAACCTTCTTCTCGTTTTTTCCTCCAAACAAACAGTTACCGACTGGTTGAGTTCAGTTTGAAATCCCAGGGCCGCCCTGGATGAGGCTGGTTCAACACTGACAGAGATGCGTCGCCAAGCCAACCCCGATTGTCTACGTCACAAAGGTGATCAACTGGTAGATGTTTATAGTCATTCACATGAGTTTTTGTGACACAGGACAAAGTTACAACGAATGAGGGTCTGTGTTTAAGTACAACGGAATACAAATTTCTAAAGTAAGCTGATTTCATCAGGTTTCGCAATAGATCGCACGTTTGCCCAATATATGGTTGGTCGCTAAGGGCTTCCCACCTTAGCAACATACAGCGTCCGAGGGACGAGACTGAGATGCGCTACATTTCAACTCTGGTTTCTCTTCAATTCCACGTATAAATCTTTCGCCTTTTACTAAAGATTTCCGTGGGGAGGAACACTCAAATGAGTCTATAGACTATTTTTTGTCGTCCCGACTCTAATGTCGGGGCAATAATCTAAACTTAAAAACAGAACAAACTACCCCACTGCGCATGTGCGTTATTCTCCCTCTTCTCTCGACTGTTTGTTGTCTGCGCCTGCAACCTTCTTCTCGTTTTCTCCTCCAAACAAACAGTTACCGACTGGTTGAGTTCAGTTTGAAATCCCAGGGCCGCCCTGGATGAGGCTGGTTCAACACTGACAGAGATGCGTCGCCAAGCCAACCCCGATTGTCTACGTCACAAAGGTGATCAACTGGTAGATGTTTATAGTCATTCACATGAGTTTTTGTGACACAGGACAAAGTTACAACGAATGAGGGTCTGTGTTTAAGTACAACGGAATACAAATTTCTAAAGTAAGCTGATTTCATCAGGTTTCGCAATAGATCGCACGTTTGCCCAATATATGGTTGGTCGCTAAGGGCTTCCCACCTTAGCAACATACAGCGTCCGAGGGACGAGACTGAGATGCGCTACATTGCAACTCTGGTTTCTCTTCAATTCCACGTATAAATCTTTCGCCTTTTACTAAAGATTTCCGTGGGGAGGAACACTCAAATGAGTCTATAGACTATTTTTTGTCGTCCCGACTCTAATGTCGGGGCAATAATCTAAACTTAAAAACAGAACAAACTACCCCACTGCGCATGTGCGTTATTCTCCCTCTTCTCTCGACTGTTTGTTGTCTGCGCCTGCAACCTTCTTCTCGTTTTCTCCTCCAAACAAACAGTTACCGACTGGTTGAGTTCAGTTTGAAATCCCAGGGCCGCCCTGGATGAGGCTGGTTCAATACTGACAGAGATGCGTCGCCAAGCCAACCCCGATTGTCTACGTCACAAAGGTGATCAACTGGTAGATGTTTTCAGTCATTCACATGAGTTTTTGTGACACAGGACAAAGTCACAACGAATGAGGGTCTGTGTTTAAGTACAACGGAATACAAATTTCTAAAGTAAGCTGATTTCATCAGGTTTCGCAATAGATCGCACGTTTGCCCAATATATGGTTGGTCGCTAAGGGCTTCCCACCTTAGCAACATACAGCGTCCGAGGGACGAGACTGAGATGCGCTACATTGCAACTCTGGTTTCTCTTCAATTCCACGTATAAATCTTTCGCCTTTTACTAAAGATTTCCGTGGGGAGGAACACTCAAATGAGTCTATAGACTATTTTTTGTCGTCCCGACTCTAATGTCGGGGCAATAATCTAAACTTAAAAACAGAACAAACTACCCCACTGTGCATGTGCGTTATTCTCCCTCTTCTCTCGACTGTTTGTTGTCTGCGCCTGCAACCTTCTTCTCGTTTTCTCCTCCAAACAAACAGTTACCGACTGGTTGAGTTCAGTTTGAAATCCCAGGGCCGCCCTGGATGAGGCTGGTTCAACACTGACAGAGATGCGTCGCCAAGCCAAACCCGATTGTCTACGTCACAAAGGTGATCAACTGGTAGATGTTTATAGTCATTCACATGAGTTTTTGTGACACAGGACAAAGTTACAACGAATGAGGGTCTGTGTTTAAGTACAACGGAATACAAATTTCTAAAGTAAGCTGATTTCATCAGGTTTCGCAATAGATCGCACGTTTGCCCAATATATGGTTGGTCGCTAAGGGCTTCCCACCTTAGCAACATACAGCGTCCGAGGGACGAGACTGAGATGCGCTACATTGCAACTCTGGTTTCTCTTCAATTCCACGTATAAATCTTTCGCCTTTTACTAAAGATTTCCGTGGGGAGGAACACTCAAATGAGTCTATAGACTATTTTTTGTCGTCCCGACTCTAATGTCGGGGCAATAATCTAAACTTAAAAACAGAACAAACTACCCCACTGCGCATGTGCGTTATTCTCCCTCTTCTCTCGACTGTTTGTTGTCTGCGCCTGCAACCTTCTTCTCGTTTTCTCCTCCAAACAAACAGTTACCGACTGGTTGAGTTCAGTTTGAAATCCCAGGGCCGCCCTGGATGAGGCTGGTTCAACACTGACAGAGATGCGTCGCCAAGCCAACCCCGATTGTCTACGTCACAAAGGTGATCAACTGGTAGATGTTTATAGTCATTCACATGAGTTTTTGTGACACAGGACAAAGTTACAACGAATGAGGGTCTGTGTTTAAGTACAACGGAATACAAATTTCTAAAGTAAGCTGATTTCATCAGGTTTCGCAATAGATCGCACGTTTGCCCAATATATGGTTGGTCGCTAAGGGCTTCCCACCTTAGCAACATACAGCGTCCGAGGGACGAGACTGAGATGCGCTACATTGCAACTCTGGTTTCTCTTCAATTCCACGTATAAATCTTTCGCCTTTTACTAAAGATTTCCGTGGGGAGGAACACTCAAATGAGTCTATAGACTATTTTTTGTCGTCCCGACTCTAATGTCGGGGCAATAATCTAAACTTAAAAACAGAACAAACTACCCCACTGCGCATGTGCGTTATTCTCCCTCTTCTCTCGACTGTTTGTTGTCTGCGCCTGCAACCTTCTTCTCGTTTTCTCCTCCAAACAAACAGTTACCGACTGGTTGAGTTCAGTTTGAAATCCCAGGGCCGCCCTGGATGAGGCTGGTTCAACACTGACAGAGATGCGTCGCCAAGCCAACCCCGATTGTCTACGTCACAAAGGTGATCAACTGGTAGATGTTTATAGTCATTCACATGAGTTTTTGTGACACAGGACAAAGTTACAACGAATGAGGGTCTGTGTTTAAGTACAACGGAATACAAATTTCTAAAGTAAGCTGATTTCATCAGGTTTCGCAATAGATCGCACGTTTGCCCAATATATGGTTGGTCGCTAAGGGCTTCCCACCTTAGCAACATACATCGTCCGAGGGACGAGACTGAGATGCGCTACATTGCAACTCTGGTTTCTCTTCAATTCCACGTATAAATCTTTCGCCTTTTACTAAAGATTTCCGTTGGGGAGGAACACTCAAATGAGTCAATAGACTATTTTTTGTCGTCCCGACTCTAATGTCGGGGCAATAATCTAAACTTAAAAACAGAACAAACTACCCCACTGCGCATGTGCGTTATTCTCCCTCTTCTCTCGACTGTTTGTTGTCTGCGCCTGCAACCTTCTTCTCGTTTTCTCCTCCAAACAAACAGTTACCGACTGGTTGAGTTCAGTTTGAAATCCCAGGGCCGCCCTGGATGAGGCTGGTTCAACACTGACAGAGATGCGTCGCCAAGCCAACCCCGATTGTCTACGTCACAAAGGTGATCAACTGGTAGATGTTTATAGTCATTCACATGAGTTTTTGTGACACAGGACAAAGTTACAACGAATGAGGGTCTGTGTTTAAGTACAACGGAATACAAATTTCTAAAGTAAGCTGATTTCATCAGGTTTCGCAATAGATCGCACGTTTGCCCAATATATGGTTGGTCGCTAAGGGCTTCCCACCTTAGCAACATACAGCGTCCGAGGGACGAGACTGAGATGCGCTACATTGCAACTCTGGTTTCTCTTCAATTCCACGTATACATCTTTCGCCTTTTACTAAAGATTTCCGTGGGGAGGAACACTCAAATGAGTCTATAGACTATTTTTTGTCGTCCCGACTCTAATGTCGGGGCAATAATCTAAACTTAAAAACAGAACAAACTACCCCACTGCGCATGTGCGTTATTCTCCCTCTTCTCTCGACTGTTTGTTGTCTGCGCCTGCAACCTTCTTCTCGTTTTCTCCTCCAAACAAACAGTTACCGACTGGTTGAGTTCAGTTTGAAATCCCAGGGCCGCCCTGGATGAGGCTGGTTCAACACTGACAGAGATGCGTCGCCAAGCCAACCCCGATTGTCTACGTCACAAAGGTGATCAACTGGTAGATGTTTATAGTCATTCACATGAGTTTTTGTGACACAGGACAAAGTTACAACGAATGAGGGTCTGTGTTTAAGTACAACGGAATACAAATTTCTAAAGTAAGCTGATTTCATCAGGTTTCGCAATAGATCGCACGTTTGCCCAATATATGGTTGGTCGCTAAGGGCTTCCCACCTTAGCAACATACAGCGTCCGAGGGACGAGACTGAGATGCGCTACATTGCAACTCTGGTTTCTCTTCAATTCCACGTATAAATCTTTCGCCTTTTACTAAAGATTTCCGTGGGGAGGAACACTCAAATGAGTCTATAGACTATTTTTTGTCGTCCCGACTCTAATGTCGGGGCAATAATCTAAACTTAAAAACAGAACAAACTACCCCACTGCGCATGTGCGTTATTCTCCCTCTTCTCTCGACTGTTTGTTGTCTGCGCCTGCAACCTTCTTCTCGTTTTCTCCTCCAAACAAACAGTTACCGACTGGTTGAGTTCAGTTTGAAATCCCAGGGCCGCCCTGGATGAGGCTGGTTCAACACTGACAGAGATGCGTCGCCAAGCCAACCCCGATTGTCTACGTCACAAAGGTGATCAACTGGTAGATGTTTATAGTCATTCACATGAGTTTTTGTGACACAGGACAAAGTTACAACGAATGAGGGTCTGTGTTTAAGTACAACGGAATACAAATTTCTAAAGTAAGCTGATTTCATCAGGTTTCGCAATAGATCGCACGTTTGCCCAATATATGGTTGGTCGCTAAGGGCTTCCCACCTTAGCAACATACAGCGTCCGAGGGACGAGACTGAGATGCGCTACATTGCAACTCTGGTTTCTCTTCAATTCCACGTATAAATCTTTCGCCTTTTACTAAAGATTTCCGTGGGGAGGAACACTCAAATGAGTCTATAGACTATTTTTTGTCGTCCCGACTCTAATGTCGGGGCAATAATCTAAACTTAAAAACAGAACAAACTACCCCACTGCGCATGTGCGTTATTCTCCCTCTTCTCTCGACTGTTTGTTGTCTGCGCCTGCAACCTTCTTCTCGTTTTTTCCTCCAAACAAACAGTTACCGACTGGTTGAGTTCAGTTTGAAATCCCAGGGCCGCCCTGGATGAGGCTGGTTCAACACTGACAGAGATGCGTCGCCAAGCCAACCCCGATTGTCTACGTCACAAAGGTGATCAACTGGTAGATGTTTATAGTCATTCACATGAGTTTTTGTGACACAGGACAAAGTTACAACGAATGAGGGTCTGTGTTTAAGTACAACGGAATACAAATTTCTAAAGTAAGCTGATTTCATCAGGTTTCGCAATAGATCGCACGTTTGCCCAATATATGGTTGGTCGCTAAGGGCTTCCCACCTTAGCAACATACAGCGTCCGAGGGACGAGACTGAGATGCGCTACATTTCAACTCTGGTTTCTCTTCAATTCCACGTATAAATCTTTCGCCTTTTACTAAAGATTTCCGTGGGGAGGAACACTCAAATGAGTCTATAGACTATTTTTTGTCGTCCCGACTCTAATGTCGGGGCAATAATCTAAACTTAAAAACAGAACAAACTACCCCACTGCGCATGTGCGTTATTCTCCCTCTTCTCTCGACTGTTTGTTGTCTGCGCCTGCAACCTTCTTCTCGTTTTCTCCTCCAAACAAACAGTTACCGACTGGTTGAGTTCAGTTTGAAATCCCAGGGCCGCCCTGGATGAGGCTGGTTCAACACTGACAGAGATGCGTCGCCAAGCCAACCCCGATTGTCTACGTCACAAAGGTGATCAACTGGTAGATGTTTATAGTCATTCACATGAGTTTTTGTGACACAGGACAAAGTTACAACGAATGAGGGTCTGTGTTTAAGTACAACGGAATACAAATTTCTAAAGTAAGCTGATTTCATCAGGTTTCGCAATAGATCGCACGTTTGCCCAATATATGGTTGGTCGCTAAGGGCTTCCCACCTTAGCAACATACAGCGTCCGAGGGACGAGACTGAGATGCGCTACATTGCAACTCTGGTTTCTCTTCAATTCCACGTATAAATCTTTCGCCTTTTACTAAAGATTTCCGTGGGGAGGAACACTCAAATGAGTCTATAGACTATTTTTTGTCGTCCCGACTCTAATGTCGGGGCAATAATCTAAACTTAAAAACAGAACAAACTACCCCACTGCGCATGTGCGTTATTCCCCCTCTTCTCTCGACTGTTTGTTGTCTGCGCCTGCAACCTTCTTCTCGTTTTCTCCTCCAAACAAACAGTTACCGACTGGTTGAGTTCAGTTTGAAATCCCAGGGCCGCCCTGGATGAGGCTGGTTCAACACTGGCAGAGATGCGTCACCAAGCCAACCCCGATTGTCTACGTCACAAAGGTGATCAACTGGTAGATGTTTATAGTCATTCTGTCCTGTGACACAGGACAAAGTTACAACGAATGAGGGTCTGTGTTTAAGTACAACGGAATACAAATTTCTAAAGTAAGCTGATTTCATCAGGTTTCGCAATAGATCGCACGTTTGCCCAATATATGGTTGGTCGCTAAGGGCTTCCCACCTTAGTAACATACAGCGTCCGAGGGACGAGACTGAGATGCGCTACATTGCAACTCTGGTTTCTCTTCAATTCCACGTATAAATCTTTCGCCTTTTACTAAAGATTTCCGTGGGGAGGAACACTCAAATGAGTCTATAGACTATTTTTTGTCGTCCCGACTCTAATGTCGGGGCAATAATCTAAACTTAAAAACAGAACAAACTACCCCACTGCGCATGTGCGTTATTCTCCCTCTTCTCTCGACTGTTTGTTGTCTGCGCCTGCAACCTTCTTCTCGTTTTCTCCTCCAAACAAACAGTTACCGACTGGTTGAGTTCAGTTTGAAATCCCAGGGCCGCCCTGGATGAGGCTGGTTCAACACTGACAGAGATGCGTCGCCAAGCCAACCCCGATTGTCTACGTCACAAAGGTGATCAACTGGTAGATGTTTATAGTCATTCACATGAGTTTTTGTGACACAGGACAAAGTTACAACGAATGAGGGTCTGTGTTTAAGTACAACGGAATACAAATTTCTAAAGTAAGCTGATTTCATCAGGTTTCGCAATAGATCGCACGTTTGCCCAATATATGGTTGGTCGCTAAGGGCTTCCCACCTTAGCAACATACAGCGTCCGAGGGACGAGACTGAGATGCGCTACATTGCAACTCTGGTTTCTCTTCAATTCCACGTATAAATCTTTCGCCTTTTACTAAAGATTTCCGTGGGGAGGAACACTCAAATGAGTCTATAGACTATTTTTTGTCGTCCCAACTCTAATGTCGGGGCAATAATCTAAACTTAAAAACAGAACAAACTACCCCACTGCGCATGTGCGTTATTCTCCCTCTTCTCTCGACTGTTTGTTGTCTGCGCCTGCAACCTTCTTCTCGTTTTCTCCTCCAAACAAACAGTTACCGACTGGTTGAGTTCAGTTTGAAATCCCAGGGCCGCCCTGGATGAGGCTGGTTCAACACTGACAGAGATGCGTCGCCAAGCCAACCCCGATTGTCTACGTCACAAAGGTGATCAACTGGTAGATGTTTATAGTCATTCACATGAGTTTTTGTGACACAGGACAAAGTTACAACGAATGAGGGTCTGTGTTTAAGTACAACGGAATACAAATTTCTAAAGTAAGCTGATTTCATCAGGTTTCGCAATAGATCGCACGTTTGCCCAATATATGGTTGGTCGCTAAGGGCTTCCCACCTTAGCAACATACAGCGTCCGAGGGACGAGACTGAGATGCGCTACATTGCAACTCTGGTTTCTCTTCAATTCCACGTATAAATCTTTCGCCTTTTACTAAAGATTTCCGTGGGGAGGAACACTCAAATGAGTCTATAGACTATTTTTTGTCGTCCCGACTCTAATGTCGGGGCAATAATCTAAACTTAAAAACAGAACAAACTACCCCACTGCGCATGTGCGTTATTCTCCCTCTTCTCTCGACTGTTTGTTGTCTGCGCCTGCAACCTTCTTCTCGTTTTCTCCTCCAAACAAACAGTTACCGACTGGTTGAGTTCAGTTTGAAATCCCAGGGCCGCCCTGGATGAGGCTGGTTCAACACTGACAGAGATGCGTCGCCAAGCCAACCCCGATTGTCTACGTCACAAAGGTGATCAACTGGTAGATGTTTATAGTCATTCACATGAGTTTTTGTGACACAGGACAAAGTTACAACGAATGAGGGTCTGTGTTTAAGTACAACGGAATACAAATTTCTAAAGTAAGCTGATTTCATCAGGTTTCGCAATAGATCGCACGTTTGCCCAATATATGGTTGGTCGCTAAGGGCTTCCCACCTTAGCAACATACAGCGTCCGAGGGACGAGACTGAGATGCGCTACTTTGCAACTCTGGTTTCTCTTCAATTCCACGTATAAATCTTTCGCCTTTTACTAAAGATTTCCGTGGGGAGGAACACTCAAATGAGTCTATAGACTATTTTTTGTCGTCCCGACTCTAATGTCGGGGCAATAATCTAAACTTAAAAACAGAACAAACTACCCCACTGCGCATGTGCGTTATTCTCCCTCTTCTCTCGACTGTTTGTTGTCTGCGCCTGCAACCTTCTTCTCGTTTTCTCCTCCAAACAAACAGTTACCGACTGGTTCAGTTCAGTTTGAAATCCCAGGGCCGCCCTGGATGAGGCTGGTTCAACACTGACAGAGATGCGTCGCCAAGCCAACCCCGATTGTCTACGTCACAAAGGTGATCAACTGGTAGATGTTTATAGTCATTCACATGAGTTTCTGTGACACAGGACAAAGTTACAACGAATGAGGGTCTGTGTTTAAGTACAACGGAATACAAATTTCTAAAGTAAGCTGATTTCATCAGGTTTCGCAATAGATCGCACGTTTGCCCAATATATGGTTGGTCGCTAAGGGCTTCCCACCTTAGCAACATACAGCGTAAGAGGGACGAGACTGAGATGCGCTACATTGCAACTCTGGTTTCTCTTCAATTCCACGTATAAATCTTTCGCCTTTTACTAAAGATTTCCGTGGGGAGGAACACTCAAATGAGTCTATAGACTATTTTTTGTCGTCCCGACTCTAATGTCGGGGCAATAATCTAAACTTAAAAACAGAACAAACTACCCCACTGCGCATGTGCGTTATTCTCCCTCTTCTCTCGACTGTTTGTTGTCTGCGCCTGCAACCTTCTTCTCGTTTTCTCCTCCAAACAAACAGTTACCGACTGGTTGAGTTCAGTTTGAAATCCCAGGGCCGCCCTGGATGAGGCTGGTTCAACACTGACAGAGATGCGTCGCCAAGCCAACCCCGATTGTCTACGTCACAAAGGTGATCAACTGGTAGATGTTTATAGTCATTCACATGAGTTTTTGTGACACAGGACAAAGTTACAACGAATGAGGGTCTGTGTTTAAGTACAACGGAATACAAATTTCTAAAGTAAGCTGATTTCATCAGGTTTCGCAATAGATCGCACGTTTGCCCAATATATGGTTGGTCGCTAAGGGCTTCCCACCTTAGCAACATACAGCGTCCGAGGGACGAGACTGAGATGCGCTACATTGCAACTCTGGTTTCTCTTCAATTCCACGTATAAATCTTTCGCCTTTTACTAAAGATTTCCGTGGGGAGGAACACTCAAATGAGTCTATAGACTATTTTTTGTCGTCCCGACTCTAATGTCGGGGCAATAATCTAAACTTAAAAACAGAACAAACTACCCCACTGCGCATGTGCGTTAGGCCGAGGCCACACCACGAGCCGCGCTTTGGAGAAGCTTTGGCCAAGCTGTAGCCGAGCTACGAGCGACAAGCTTTGGGTGGCCACACCACGAGCTGTAACAATAAGCTGTCAGCTAGCGGCCAGCTAGCTAAAAGCTCCTAAAAGCTGGTATGGCCACATTGTAAGCGGTTATTGCTTGATAGGCTGCTAGCGTACAGCTAGCTCGAACATGTATCTCATATCCTATTCATACAGATAAGTTTAAATAAGATGTAAAACTAATTACATGACGATATCATGGTTACTTGAACTGGTGCCACATTATCGTTGAAAGATTGTCAATTTTTGAGTGTTTAATGATGTTGTAAACCGACAAATACTTCTGATCAACATGTTTGCGTGGAAGAATGGTCCTAGCGGTGCAATTTTTTGCCTATGTCTGTTCTACTATTTCAATTTGTAGCAACGCTAATTAAGATTGAAATTGAAATAAAAAAATAGTGGTAAAGTCAGTAGCCTGTGCGAACCGAAGACGTGTGATAATAACGTACAAAATTAAAATAGTCGGGATAATTTAAAATCGTATGAGCTGCTCAAATTCGGACTTTTTGTCATAAATTCCGATTGCCAAGAGAATTCCAACGTTTGTTGAAACTTGAAAATTAAAGGATTGACGTTGGTATGAACAGTATTGGTAAAGTCAGTAACACGAACGAACCGATGAAGAGTGCAAATGCAAATTAAAACAGTCGGGGTGTATGAGTACATTTTGGTATTTGTCGTTCCTTATAAAACTACCTAAACATACACCTGCAAGATTGGTATCAACGGATTGCCTCTATCTTAAACTTTTTGATAAAAATAACGAAATAACGAATAAATCAGTTTCTACGAAATTTTCTCCATAGCTCATGCCTCGATAAATATATTTTTCTTCATAGTAAAATTGTATATTTGGAATAATTGTGTCGCCTTTGACACCCAAAGGATTGTCCCTTCTTGTTATTCAATCCCAGGGCTTCATACTTTTTCTCAATGGAGACTGGTTGAATTCAAAACTGCATGAATACTATTTAGGAAGTATAATAAGGTAAGGTTAGGTGCAGGGTGGAGATCTAAAAAAATATGGGATTCGGTATGTTGACAAAAGACCGATACATGTAAGATGTTTTTGTCTGGGGGAAAAAATTTGTCCAGTGATCAAATTCTGTTCAAGACCCCCACAACGGCAGCGGAAAGCATGAGTTGATTGATCTTTTAGGTACCCCCGATCTTCCTATGGCAACGAGTTCATGTTCAAGGGCTAGTAAATGAAAATCGAGTCAGAATTTTTTTATTGGATTGAACGACATTTGAACCCATTTACCGATCGATGTAAGGCATCATAAAATGTCACCTCAAACAACTAACAGCAGGAAGCCACGAAATATAAAAGACAATAGAATAATTCAATGTCGATCCGAACTTGTACCTGTCTACATATATAACATGTATACAAGCTGCAATTTGCAGGAACAAGGAAGTTATTGTATCATGAATAATTCTAGTGCTTTGATTAATAAATTAATAACATTTCACTCCAAAATACGATGATTAAAACATTTCTTGAAGCCGATCGTAGCAATCCAAACCCCCCACCCACCTATGGTCTTTCTGATTAAAGACAGGCACCTTGGTTCGTTCGCAAATATTCGTGAATTATCGTTGCTTTCCGCCAGATTTCTAAAAATAACCTTTAAAAGTACGGCTAGAGCTTTGAGCGGCGATAAATGTAGGGAAGTAAAGCGCCGCTCAATGCTCGCCTGCTGCTAGCACCCACTGCTAGGCTACTGCCCACAGTATGGCCGGTTCAGTGTAAATCTATACAATGTTTTTCACGGCGCGGCTACAGCGCGGCTACGGCGCGGCTCAACGCTCATAGTGTGGCCTCGGCCTTATTCTCCCTCTTCTCTCGACTGTTTGTTGTCTGCGCCTGCAACCTTCTTCTCGTTTTCTCCTCCAAACAAACAGTTACCGACTGGTTGAGTTCAGTTTGAAATCCCAGGGCCGCCCTGGATGAGGCTGGTTCAACACTGACAGAGATGCGTCGCCAAGCCAACCCCGATTGTCTACGTCACAAAGGTGATCAACTGGTAGATGTTTATAGTCATTCACATGAGTTTTTGTGACACAGGACAAAGTTACAACGAATGAGGGTCTGTGTTTAAGTACAACGGAATACAAATTTCTAAAGTAAGCTGATTTCATCAGGTTTCGCAATAGATCGCACGTTTGCCCAATATATGGTTGGTCGCTAAGGGCTTCCCACCTTAGCAACATACAGCGTCCGAGGGACGAGACTGAGATGCGCTACATTGCAACTCTGGTTTCTCTTCAATTCCACGTATAAATCTTTCGCCTTTTACTAAAGATTTCCGTGGGGAGGAACACTCAAATGAGTCTATAGACTATTTTTTGTCGTCCCGACTCTAATGTCGGGGCAATAATCTAAACTTAAAAACAGAACAAACTACCCCACTGCGCATGTGCGTTATTCTCCCTCTTCTCTCGACTGTTTGTTGTCTGCGCCTGCAACCTTCTTCTCGTTTTCTCCTCCAAACAAACAGTTACCGACTGGTTGAGTTCAGTTTGAAATCCCAGGGCCGCCCTGGATGAGGCTGGTTCAACACTGACAGAGATGCGTCGCCAAGCCAACCCCGATTGTCTACGTCACAAAGGTGATCAACTGGTAGATGTTTATAGTCATTCACATGAGTTTTTGTGACACAGGACAAAGTTACAACGAATGAGGGTCTGTGTTTAAGTACAACGGAATACAAATTTCTAAAGTAAGCTGATTTCATCAGGTTTCGCAATAGATCGCACGTTTGCCCAATATATGGTTGGTCGCTAAGGGCTTCCCACCTTAGCAACATACAGCGTCCGAGGGACGAGACTGAGATGCGCTACATTGCAACTCTGGTTTCTCTTCAATTCCACGTATAAATCTTTCGCCTTTTACTAAAGATTTCCGTGGGGAGGAACACTCAAATGAGTCTATAGACTATTTTTTGTCGTCCCGACTCTAATGTCGGGGCAATTATCTAAACTTAAAAACAGAACAAACTACCCCACTGCGCATGTGCGTTATTCTCCCTCTTCTCTCGACTGTTTGTTGTCTGCGCCTGCAACCTTCTTCTCGTTTTCTCCTCCAAACAAACAGTTACCGACTGGTTGAGTTCAGTTTGAAATCCCAGGGCCGCCCTGGATGAGGCTGGTTCAACACTGACAGAGATGCGTCGCCAAGCCAACCCCGATTGTCTACGTCACAAAGGTGATCAACTGGTAGATGTTTATAGTCATTCACATGAGTTTTTGTGACACAGGACAAAGTTACAACGAATGAGGGTCTGTGTTTAAGTACAACGGAATACAAATTTCTAAAGTAAGCTGATTTCATCAGGTTTCGCAATAGATCGCACGTTTGCCCAATATATGGTTGGTCGCTAAGGGCTTCCCACCTTAGCAACATACAGCGTCCGAGGGACGAGACTGAGATGCGCTACATTGCAACTCTGGTTTCTCTTCAATTCCACGTATAAATCTTTCGCCTTTTACTAAAGATTTCCGTGGGGAGGAACACTCAAATGAGTCTATAGACTATTTTTTGTCGTCCCGACTCTAATGTCGGGGCAATAATCTAAACTTAAAAACAGAACAAACTACCCCACTGCGCATGTGCGTTATTCTCCCTCTTCTCTCGACTGTTTGTTGTCTGCGCCTGCAACCTTCTTCTCGTTTTCTCCTCCAAACAAACAGTTACCGACTGGTTGAGTTCAGTTTGAAATCCCAGGGCCGCCCTGGATGAGGCTGGTTCAACACTGACAGAGATGCGTCGCCAAGCCAACCCCGATTGTCTACGTCACAAAGGTGATCAACTGGTAGATGTTTATAGTCATTCACATGAGTTTTTGTGACACAGGACAAAGTTACAACGAATGAGGGTCTGTGTTTAAGTACAACGGAATACAAATTTCTAAAGTAAGCTGATTTCATCAGGTTTCGCAATAGATCGCACGTTTGCCCAATATATGGTTGGTCGCTAAGGGCTTCCCACCTTAGCAACATACAGCGTCCGAGGGACGAGACTGAGATGCGCTACATTGCAACTCTGGTTTCTCTTCAATTCCACGTATAAATCTTTCGCCTTTTACTAAAGATTTCCGTGGGGAGGAACACTCAAATGAGTCTATAGACTATTTTTTGTCGTCCCGACTCTAATGTCGGGGCAATAATCTAAACTTAAAAACAGAACAAACTACCCCACTGCGCATGTGCGTTATTCTCCCTCTTCTCTCGACTGTTTGTTGTCTGCGCCTGCAACCTTCTTCTCGTTTTCTCCTCCGAACAAACAGTTACCGACTGGTTGAGTTCAGTTTGAAATCCCAGGGCCGCCCTGGATGAGGCTGGTTCAACACTGACAGAGATGCGTCGCCAAGCCAACCCCGATTGTCTACGTCACAAAGGTGATCAACTGGTAGATGTTTATAGTCATTCACATGAGTTTTTGTGACACAGGACAAAGTTACAACGAATGAGGGTCTGTGTTTAAGTACAACGGAATACAAATTTCTAAAGTAAGCTGATTTCATCAGGTTTCGCAATAGATCGCACGTTTGCCCAATATATGGTTGGTCGCTAAGGGCTTCCCACCTTAGCAACATACAGCGTCCGAGGGACGAGACTGAGATGCGCTACATTGCAACTCTGGTTTCTCTTCAATTCCACGTATAAATCTTTCGCCTTTTACTAAAGATTTCCGTGGGGAGGAACACTCAAATGAGTCTATAGACTATTTTTTGTCGTCCCGACTCTAATGTCGGGGCAATAATCTAAACTTAAAAACAGAACAAACTACCCCACTGCGCATGTGCGTTATTCTCCCTCTTCTCTCGACTGTTTGTTGTCTGCGCCTGCAACCTTCTTCTCGTTTTCTCCTCCAAACAAACAGTTACCGACTGGTTGAGTTCAGTTTGAAATCCCAGGGCCGCCCTGGATGAGGCTGGTTCAACACTGACAGAGATGCGTCGCCAAGCCAACCCCGATTGTCTACGTCACAAAGGTGATCAACTGGTAGATGTTTATAGTCATTCACATGAGTTTTTGTGACACAGGACAAAGTTACAACGAATGAGGGTCTGTGTTTAAGTACAACGGAATACAAATTTCTAAAGTAAGCTGATTTCATCAGGTTTCGCAATAGATCGCACGTTTGCCCAATATATGGTTGGTCGCTAAGGGCTTCCCACCTTAGCAACATACAGCGTCCGAGGGACGAGACTGAGATGCGCTACATTGCAACTCTGGTTTCTCTTCAATTCCACGTATAAATCTTTCGCCTTTTACTAAAGATTTCCGTGGGGAGGAACACTCAAATGAGTCTATAGACTATTTTTTGTCGTCCCGACTCTAATGTCGGGGCAATAATCTAAACTTAAAAACAGAACAAACTACCCCACTGCGCATGTGCGTTATTCTCCCTCTTCTCTCGACTGTTTGTTGTCTGCGCCTGCAACCTTCTTCTCGTTTTCTCCTCCGAACAAACAGTTACCGACTGGTTGAGTTCAGTTTGAAATCCCAGGGCCGCCCTGGATGAGGCTGGTTCAACACTGACAGAGATGCGTCGCCAAGCCAACCCCGATTGTCTACGTCACAAAGGTGATCAACTGGTAGATGTTTATAGTCATTCACATGAGTTTTTGTGACACAGGACAAAGTTACAACGAATGAGGGTCTGTGTTTAAGTACAACGGAATACAAATTTCTAAAGTAAGCTGATTTCATCAGGTTTCGCAATAGATCGCACGTTTGCCCAATATATGGTTGGTCGCTAAGGGCTTCCCACCTTAGCAACATACAGCGTCCGAGGGACGAGACTGAGATGCGCTACATTGCAACTCTGGTTTCTCTTCAATTCCACGTATAAATCTTTCGCCTTTTACTAAAGATTTCCGTGGGGAGGAACACTCAAATGAGTCTATAGACTATTTTTTGTCGTCCCGACTCTAATGTCGGGGCAATAATCTAAACTTAAAAACAGAACAAACTACCCCACTGCGCATGTGCGTTATTCTCCCTCTTCTCTCGACTGTTTGTTGTCTGCGCCTGCAACCTTCTTCTCGTTTTCTCCTCCAAACAAACAGTTACCGACTGGTTGAGTTCAGTTTGAAATCCCAGGGCCGCCCTGGATGAGGCTGGTTCAACACTGACAGAGATGCGTCGCCAAGCCAACCCCGATTGTCTACGTCACAAAGGTGATCAACTGGTAGATGTTTATAGTCATTCACATGAGTTTTTGTGACACAGGACAAAGTTACAACGAATGAGGGTCTGTGTTTAAGTACAACGGAATACAAATTTCTAAAGTAAGCTGATTTCATCAGGTTTCGCAATAGATCGCACGTTTGCCCAATATATGGTTGGTCGCTAAGGGCTTCCCACCTTAGCAACATACAGCGTCCGAGGGACGAGACTGAGATGCGCTACATTGCAACTCTGGTTTCTCTTCAATTCCACGTATAAATCTTTCGCCTTTTACTAAAGATTTCCGTGGGGAGGAACACTCAAATGAGTCTATAGACTATTTTTTGTCGTCCCGACTCTAATGTCGGGGCAATAATCTAAACTTAAAAACAGAACAAACTACCCCACTGCGCATGTGCGTTATTCTCCCTCTTCTCTCGACTGTTTGTTGTCTGCGCCTGCAACCTTCTTCTCGTTTTCTCCTCCGAACAAACAGTTACCGACTGGTTGAGTTCAGTTTGAAATCCCAGGGCCGCCCTGGATGAGGCTGGTTCAACACTGACAGAGATGCGTCGCCAAGCCAACCCCGATTGTCTACGTCACAAAGGTGATCAACTGGTAGATGTTTATAGTCATTCACATGAGTTTTTGTGACACAGGACAAAGTTACAACGAATGAGGGTCTGTGTTTAAGTACAACGGAATACAAATTTCTAAAGTAAGCTGATTTCATCAGGTTTCGCAATAGATCGCACGTTTGCCCAATATATGGTTGGTCGCTAAGGGCTTCCCACCTTAGCAACATACAGCGTCCGAGGGACGAGACTGAGATGCGCTACATTGCAACTCTGGTTTCTCTTCAATTCCACGTATAAATCTTTCGCCTTTTACTAAAGATTTCCGTGGGGAGGAACACTCAAATGAGTCTATAGACTATTTTTTGTCGTCCCGACTCTAATGTCGGGGCAATAATCTAAACTTAAAAACAGAACAAACTACCCCACTGCGCATGTGCGTTATTCTCCCTCTTCTCTCGACTGTTTGTTGTCTGCGCCTGCAACCTTCTTCTCGTTTTCTCCTCCAAACAAACAGTTACCGACTGGTTGAGTTCAGTTTGAAATCCCAGGGCCGCCCTGGATGAGGCTGGTTCAACACTGACAGAGATGCGTCGCCAAGCCAACCCCGATTGTCTACGTCACAAAGGTGATCAACTGGTAGATGTTTATAGTCATTCACATGAGTTTTTGTGACACAGGACAAAGTTACAACGAATGAGGGTCTGTGTTTAAGTACAACGGAATACAAATTTCTAAAGTAAGCTGATTTCATCAGGTTTCGCAATAGATCGCACGTTTGCCCAATATATGGTTGGTCGCTAAGGGCTTCCCACCTTAGCAACATACAGCGTCCGAGGGACGAGACTGAGATGCGCTACATTGCAACTCTGGTTTCTCTTCAATTCCACGTATAAATCTTTCGCCTTTTACTAAAGATTTCCGTGGGGAGGAACACTCAAATGAGTCTATAGACTATTTTTTGTCGTCCCGACTCTAATGTCGGGGCAATAATCTAAACTTAAAAACAGAACAAACTACCCCACTGCGCATGTGCGTTATTCTCCCTCTTCTCTCGACTGTTTGTTGTCTGCGCCTGCAACCTTCTTCTCGTTTTCTCCTCCGAACAAACAGTTACCGACTGGTTGAGTTCAGTTTGAAATCCCAGGGCCGCCCTGGATGAGGCTGGTTCAACACTGACAGAGATGCGTCGCCAAGCCAACCCCGATTGTCTACGTCACAAAGGTGATCAACTGGTAGATGTTTATAGTCATTCACATGAGTTTTTGTGACACAGGACAAAGTTACAACGAATGAGGGTCTGTGTTTAAGTACAACGGAATACAAATTTCTAAAGTAAGCTGATTTCATCAGGTTTCGCAATAGATCGCACGTTTGCCCAATATATGGTTGGTCGCTAAGGGCTTCCCACCTTAGCAACATACAGCGTCCGAGGGACGAGACTGAGATGCGCTACATTGCAACTCTGGTTTCTCTTCAATTCCACGTATAAATCTTTCGCCTTTTACTAAAGATTTCCGTGGGGAGGAACACTCAAATGAGTCTATAGACTATTTTTTGTCGTCCCGACTCTAATGTCGGGGCAATAATCTAAACTTAAAAACAGAACAAACTACCCCACTGCGCATGTGCGTTATTCTCCCTCTTCTCTCGACTGTTTGTTGTCTGCGCCTGCAACCTTCTTCTCGTTTTCTCCTCCAAACAAACAGTTACCGACTGGTTGAGTTCAGTTTGAAATCCCAGGGCCGCCCTGGATGAGGCTGGTTCAACACTGACAGAGATGCGTCGCCAAGCCAACCCCGATTGTCTACGTCACAAAGGTGATCAACTGGTAGATGTTTATAGTCATTCACATGAGTTTTTGTGACACAGGACAAAGTTACAACGAATGAGGGTCTGTGTTTAAGTACAACGGAATACAAATTTCTAAAGTAAGCTGATTTCATCAGGTTTCGCAATAGATCGCACGTTTGCCCAATATATGGTTGGTCGCTAAGGGCTTCCCACCTTAGCAACATACAGCGTCCGAGGGACGAGACTGAGATGCGCTACATTGCAACTCTGGTTTCTCTTCAATTCCACGTATAAATCTTTCGCCTTTTACTAAAGATTTCCGTGGGGAGGAACACTCAAATGAGTCTATAGACTATTTTTTGTCGTCCCGACTCTAATGTCGGGGCAATAATCTAAACTTAAAAACAGAACAAACTACCCCACTGCGCATGTGCGTTATTCTCCCTCTTCTCTCGACTGTTTGTTGTCTGCGCCTGCAACCTTCTTCTCGTTTTCTCCTCCAAACAAACAGTTACCGACTGGTTGAGTTCAGTTTGAAATCCCAGGGCCGCCCTGGATGAGGCTGGTTCAACACTGACAGAGATGCGTCGCCAAGCCAACCCCGATTGTCTACGTCACAAAGGTGATCAACTGGTAGATGTTTATAGTCATTCACATGAGTTTTTGTGACACAGGACAAAGTTACAACGAATGAGGGTCTGTGTTTAAGTACAACGGAATACAAATTCCTAAAGTAAGCTGATTTCATCAGGTTTCGCAATAGATCGCACGTTTGCCCAATATATGGTTGGTCGCTAAGGGCTTCCCACCTTAGCAACATACAGCGTCCGAGGGACGAGACTGAGATGCGCTACATTGCAACTCTGGTTTCTCTTCAATTCCACGTATAAATCTTTCGCCTTTTACTAAAGATTTCCGTGGGGAGGAACACTCAAATGAGTCTATAGACTATTTTTTGTCGTCCCGACTCTAATGTCGGGGCAATAATCTAAACTTAAAAACAGAACAAACTACCCCACTGCGCATGTGCGTTATTCTCCCTCTTCTCTCGACTGTTTGTTGTCTGCGCCTGCAACCTTCTTCTCGTTTTCTCCTCCAAACAAACAGTTACCGACTGGTTGAGTTCAGTTTGAAATCCCAGGGCCGCCCTGGATGAGGCTGGTTCAACACTGACAGAGATGCGTCGCCAAGCCAACCCCGATTGTCTACGTCACAAAGGTGATCAACTGGTAGATGTTTATAGTCATTCACATGAGTTTTTGTGACACAGGACAAAGTTACAACGAATGAGGGTCTGTGTTTAAGTACAACGGAATACAAATTTCTAAAGTAAGCTGATTTCATCAGGTTTCGCAATAGATCGCACGTTTGCCCAATATATGGTTGGTCGCTAAGGGCTTCCCACCTTAGCAACATACAGCGTCCGAGGGACGAGACTGAGATGCGCTACATTGCAACTCTGGTTTCTCTTCAATTCCACGTATAAATCTTTCGCCTTTTACTAAAGATTTCCGTGGGGAGGAACACTCAAATGAGTCTATAGACTATTTTTTGTCGTCCCGACTCTAATGTCGGGGCAATAATCTAAACTTAAAAACAGAACAAACTACCCCACTGCGCATGTGCGTTATTCTCCCTCTTCTCTCGACTGTTTGTTGTCTGCGCCTGCAACCTTCTTCTCGTTTTCTCCTCCAAACAAACAGTTACCGACTGGTTGAGTTCAGTTTGAAATCCCAGGGCCGCCCTGGATGAGGCTGGTTCAACACTGACAGAGATGCGTCGCCAAGCCAACCCCGATTGTCTACGTCACAAAGGTGATCAACTGGTAGATGTTTATAGTCATTCACATGAGTTTTTGTGACACAGGACAAAGTTACAACGAATGAGGGTCTGTGTTTAAGTACAACGGAATACAAATTTCTAAAGTAAGCTGATTTCATCAGGTTTCGCAATAGATCGCACGTTTGCCCAATATATGGTTGGTCGCTAAGGGCTTCCCACCTTAGCAACATACAGCGTCCGAGGGACGAGACTGAGATGCGCTACATTGCAACTCTGGTTTCTCTTCAATTCCACGTATAAATCTTTCGCCTTTTACTAAAGATTTCCGTGGGGAGGAACACTCAAATGAGTCTATAGACTATTTTTTGTCGTCCCGACTCTAATGTCGGGGCAATAATCTAAACTTAAAAACAGAACAAACTACCCCACTGCGCATGTGCGTTATTCTCCCTCTTCTCTCGACTGTTTGTTGTCTGCGCCTGCAACCTTCTTCTCGTTTTCTCCTCCAAACAAACAGTTACCGACTGGTTGAGTTCAGTTTGAAATCCCAGGGCCGCCCTGGATGAGGCTGGTTCAACACTGACAGAGATGCGTCGCCAAGCCAACCCCGATTGTCTACGTCACAAAGGTGATCAACTGGTAGATGTTTATAGTCATTCACATGAGTTTTTGTGACACAGGACAAAGTTACAACGAATGAGGGTCTGTGTTTAAGTACAACGGAATACAAATTTCTAAAGTAAGCTGATTTCATCAGGTTTCGCAATAGATCGCACGTTTGCCCAATATATGGTTGGTCGCTAAGGGCTTCCCACCTTAGCAACATACAGCGTCCGAGGGACGAGACTGAGATGCGCTACATTGCAACTCTGGTTTCTCTTCAATTCCACGTATAAATCTTTCGCCTTTTACTAAAGATTTCCGTGGGGAGGAACACTCAAATGAGTCTATAGACTATTTTTTGTCGTCCCGACTCTAATGTCGGGGCAATAATCTAAACTTAAAAACAGAACAAACTACCCCACTGCGCATGTGCGTTATTCTCCCTCTTCTCTCGACTGTTTGTTGTCTGCGCCTGCAACCTTCTTCTCGTTTTCTCCTCCAAACAAACAGTTACCGACTGGTTGAGTTCAGTTTGAAATCCCAGGGCCGCCCTGGATGAGGCTGGTTCAACACTGACAGAGATGCGTCGCCAAGCCAACCCCGATTGTCTACGTCACAAAGGTGATCAACTGGTAGATGTTTATAGTCATTCACATGAGTTTTTGTGACACAGGACAAAGTTACAACGAATGAGGGTCTGTGTTTAAGTACAACGGAATACAAATTTCTAAAGTAAGCTGATTTCATCAGGTTTCGCAATAGATCGCACGTTTGCCCAATATATGGTTGGTCGCTAAGGGCTTCCCACCTTAGCAACATACAGCGTCCGAGGGACGAGACTGAGATGCGCTACATTGCAACTCTGGTTTCTCTTCAATTCCACGTATAAATCTTTCGCCTTTTACTAAAGATTTCCGTGGGGAGGAACACTCAAATGAGTCTATAGACTATTTTTTGTCGTCCCGACTCTAATGTCGGGGCAATAATCTAAACTTAAAAACAGAACAAACTACCCCACTGCGCATGTGCGTTATTCTCCCTCTTCTCTCGACTGTTTGTTGTCTGCGCCTGCAACCTTCTTCTCGTTTTCTCCTCCAAACAAACAGTTACCGACTGGTTGAGTTCAGTTTGAAATCCCAGGGCCGCCCTGGATGAGGCTGGTTCAACACTGACAGAGATGCGTCGCCAAGCCAACCCCGATTGTCTACGTCACAAAGGTGATCAACTGGTAGATGTTTATAGTCATTCACATGAGTTTTTGTGACACAGGACAAAGTTACAACGAATGAGGGTCTGTGTTTAAGTACAACGGAATACAAATTTCTAAAGTAAGCTGATTTCATCAGGTTTCGCAATAGATCGCACGTTTGCCCAATATATGGTTGGTCGCTAAGGGCTTCCCACCTTAGCAACATACAGCGTCCGAGGGACGAGACTGAGATGCGCTACATTGCAACTCTGGTTTCTCTTCAATTCCACGTATAAATCTTTCGCCTTTTACTAAAGATTTCCGTGGGGAGGAACACTCAAATGAGTCTATAGACTATTTTTTGTCGTCCCGACTCTAATGTCGGGGCAATAATCTAAACTTAAAAACAGAACAAACTACCCCACTGCGCATGTGCGTTATTCTCCCTCTTCTCTCGACTGTTTGTTGTCTGCGCCTGCAACCTTCTTCTCGTTTTCTCCTCCAAACAAACAGTTACCGACTGGTTGAGTTCAGTTTGAAATCCCAGGGCCGCCCTGGATGAGGCTGGTTCAACACTGACAGAGATGCGTCGCCAAGCCAACCCCGATTGTCTACGTCACAAAGGTGATCAACTGGTAGATGTTTATAGTCATTCACATGAGTTTTTGTGACACAGGACAAAGTTACAACGAATGAGGGTCTGTGTTTAAGTACAACGGAATACAAATTTCTAAAGTAAGCTGATTTCATCAGGTTTCGCAATAGATCGCACGTTTGCCCAATATATGGTTGGTCGCTAAGGGCTTCCCACCTTAGCAACATACAGCGTCCGAGGGACGAGACTGAGATGCGCTACATTGCAACTCTGGTTTCTCTTCAATTCCACGTATAAATCTTTCGCCTTTTACTAAAGATTTCCGTGGGGAGGAACACTCAAATGAGTCTATAGACTATTTTTTGTCGTCCCGACTCTAATGTCGGGGCAATAATCTAAACTTAAAAACAGAACAAACTACCCCACTGCGCATGTGCGTTATTCTCCCTCTTCTCTCGACTGTTTGTTGTCTGCGCCTGCAACCTTCTTCTCGTTTTCTCCTCCAAACAAACAGTTACCGACTGGTTGAGTTCAGTTTGAAATCCCAGGGCCGCCCTGGATGAGGCTGGTTCAACACTGACAGAGATGCGTCGCCAAGCCAACCCCGATTGTCTACGTCACAAAGGTGATCAACTGGTAGATGTTTATAGTCATTCACATGAGTTTTTGTGACACAGGACAAAGTTACAACGAATGAGGGTCTGTGTTTAAGTACAACGGAATACAAATTTCTAAAGTAAGCTGATTTCATCAGGTTTCGCAATAGATCGCACGTTTGCCCAATATATGGTTGGTCGCTAAGGGCTTCCCACCTTAGCAACATACAGCGTCCGAGGGACGAGACTGAGATGCGCTACATTGCAACTCTGGTTTCTCTTCAATTCCACGTATAAATCTTTCGCCTTTTACTAAAGATTTCCGTGGGGAGGAACACTCAAATGAGTCTATAGACTATTTTTTGTCGTCCCGACTCTAATGTCGGGGCAATAATCTAAACTTAAAAACAGAACAAACTACCCCACTGCGCATGTGCGTTATTCTCCCTCTTCTCTCGACTGTTTGTTGTCTGCGCCTGCAACCTTCTTCTCGTTTTCTCCTCCAAACAAACAGTTACCGACTGGTTGAGTTCAGTTTGAAATCCCAGGGCCGCCCTGGATGAGGCTGGTTCAACACTGACAGAGATGCGTCGCCAAGCCAACCCCGATTGTCTACGTCACAAAGGTGATCAACTGGTAGATGTTTATAGTCATTCACATGAGTTTTTGTGACACAGGACAAAGTTACAACGAATGAGGGTCTGTGTTTAAGTACAACGGAATACAAATTTCTAAAGTAAGCTGATTTCATCAGGTTTCGCAATAGATCGCACGTTTGCCCAATATATGGTTGGTCGCTAAGGGCTTCCCACCTTAGCAACATACAGCGTCCGAGGGACGAGACTGAGATGCGCTACATTGCAACTCTGGTTTCTCTTCAATTCCACGTATACATCTTTCGCCTTTTACTAAAGATTTCCGTGGGGAGGAACACTCAAATGAGTCTATAGACTATTTTTTGTCGTCCCGACTCTAATGTCGGGGCAATAATCTAAACTTAAAAACAGAACAAACTACCCCACTGCGCATGTGCGTTATTCTCCCTCTTCTCTCGACTGTTTGTTGTCTGCGCCTGCAACCTTCTTCTCGTTTTCTCCTCCAAACAAACAGTTACCGACTGGTTGAGTTCAGTTTGAAATCCCAGGGCCGCCCTGGATGAGGCTGGTTCAACACTGACAGAGATGCGTCGCCAAGCCAACCCCGATTGTCTACGTCACAAAGGTGATCAACTGGTAGATGTTTATAGTCATTCACATGAGTTTTTGTGACACAGGACAAAGTTACAACGAATGAGGGTCTGTGTTTAAGTACAACGGAATACAAATTTCTAAAGTAAGCTGATTTCATCAGGTTTCGCAATAGATCGCACGTTTGCCCAATATATGGTTGGTCGCTAAGGGCTTCCCACCTTAGCAACATACAGCGTCCGAGGGACGAGACTGAGATGCGCTACATTGCAACTCTGGTTTCTCTTCAATTCCACGTATAAATCTTTCGCCTTTTACTAAAGATTTCCGTGGGGAGGAACACTCAAATGAGTCTATAGACTATTTTTTGTCGTCCCGACTCTAATGTCGGGGCAATAATCTAAACTTAAAAACAGAACAGACTACCCCACTGCGCATGTGCGTTATTCTCCCTCTTCTCTCGACTGTTTGTTGTCTGCGCCTGCAACCTTCTTCTCGTTTTCTCCTCCAAACAAACAGTTACCGACTGGTTGAGTTCAGTTTGAAATCCCAGGGCCGCCCTGGATGAGGCTGGTTCAACACTGACAGAGATGCGTCGCCAAGCCAACCCCGATTGTCTACGTCACAAAGGTGATCAACTGGTAGATGTTTATAGTCATTCACATGAGTTTTTGTGACACAGGACAAAGTTACAACGAATGAGGGTCTGTGTTTAAGTACAACGGAATACAAATTTCTAAAGTAAGCTGATTTCATCAGGTTTCGCAATAGATCGCACGTTTGCCCAATATATGGTTGGTCGCTAAGGGCTTCCCACCTTAGCAACATACAGCGTCCGAGGGACGAGACTGAGATGCGCTACATTGCAACTCTGGTTTCTCTTCAATTCCACGTATAAATCTTTCGCCTTTTACTAAAGATTTCCGTGGGGAGGAACACTCAAATGAGTCTATAGACTATTTTTTGTCGTCCCGACTCTAATGTCGGGGCAATAATCTAAACTTAAAAACAGAACAAACTACCCCACTGCGCATGTGCGTTATTCTCCCTCTTCTCTCGACTGTTTGTTGTCTGCGCCTGCAACCTTCTTCTCGTTTTCTCCTCCAAACAAACAGTTACCGACTGGTTGAGTTCAGTTTGAAATCCCAGGGCCGCCCTGGATGAGGCTGGTTCAACACTGACAGAGATGCGTCGCCAAGCCAACCCCGATTGTCTACGTCACAAAGGTGATCCACTGGTAGATGTTTATAGTCATTCACATGAGTTTTTGTGACACAGGACAAAGTTACAACGAATGAGGGTCTGTGTTTAAGTACAACGGAATACAAATTTCTAAAGTAAGCTGATTTCATCAGGTTTCGCAATAGATCGCACGTTTGCCCAATATATGGTTGGTCGCTAAGGGCTTCCCACCTTAGAAACATACAGCGTCCGAGGGACGAGACTGAGATGCGCTACATTGCAACTCTGGTTTCTCTTCAATTCCACGTATAAATCTTTCGCCTTTTACTAAAGATTTCCGTGGGGAGGAACACTCAAATGAGTCTATAGACTATTTTTTGTCGTCCCGACTCTAATGTCGGGGCAATAATCTAAACTTAAAAACAGAACAAACTACCCCACTGCGCATGTGCGTTATTCTCCCTCTTCTCTCGACTGTTTGTTGTCTGCGCCTGCAACCTTCTTCTCGTTTTCTCCTCCAAACAAACAGTTACCGACTGGTTGAGTTCAGTTTGAAATCCCAGGGCCGCCCTGGATGAGGCTGGTTCAACACTGACAGAGATGCGTCGCCAAGCCAACCCCGATTGTCTACGTCACAAAGGTGATCAACTGGTAGATGTTTATAGTCATTCACATGAGTTTTTGTGACACAGGACAAAGTTACAACGAATGAGGGTCTGTGTTTAAGTACAACGGAATACAAATTTCTAAAGGAAGCTGATTTCATCAGGTTTCGCAATAGATCGCACGTTTGCCCAATATATGGTTGGTCGCTAAGGGCTTCCCACCTTAGCAACATACAGCGTCCGAGGGACGAGACTGAGATGCGCTACATTGCAACTCTGGTTTCTCTTCAATTCCACGTATAAATCTTTCGCCTTTTACTAAAGATTTCCGTGGGGAGGAACACTCAAATGAGTCTATAGACTATTTTTTGTCGTCCCGACTCTAATGTCGGGGCAATAATCTAAACTTAAAAACAGAACAAACTACCCCACTGCGCATGTGCGTTATTCTCCCTCTTCTCTCGACTGTTTGTTGTCTGCGCCTGCAACCTTCTTCTCGTTTTCTCCTCCAAACAAACAGTTACCGACTGGTTGAGTTCAGTTTGAAATCCCAGGGCCGCCCTGGATGAGGCTGGTTCAACACTGACAGAGATGCGTCGCCAAGCCAACCCCGATTGTCTACGTCACAAAGGTGATCAACTGGTAGATGTTTATAGTCATTCACATGAGTTTTTGTGACACAGGACAAAGTTACAACGAATGAGGGTCTGTGTTTAAGTACAACGGAATACAAATTTCTAAAGTAAGCTGATTTCATCAGGTTTCGCAATAGATCGCACGTTTGCCCAATATATGGTTGGTCGCTAAGGGCTTCCCACCTTAGCAACATACAGCGTCCGAGGGACGAGACTGAGATGCGCTACATTGCAACTCTGGTTTCTCTTCAATTCCACGTATAAATCTTTCGCCTTTTACTAAAGATTTCCGTGGGGAGGAACACTCAAATGAGTCTATAGACTATTTTTTGTCGTCCCGACTCTAATGTCGGGGCAATAATCTAAACTTAAAAACAGAACAAACTACCCCACTGCGCATGTGCGTTATTCTCCCTCTTCTCTCGACTGTTTGTTGTCTGCGCCTGCAACCTTCTTCTCGTTTTCTCCTCCAAACAAACAGTTACCGACTGGTTGAGTTCAGTTTGAAATCCCAGGGCCGCCCTGGATGAGGCTGGTTCAACACTGACAGAGATGCGTCGCCAAGCCAACCCCGATTGTCTACGTCACAAAGGTGATCAACTGGTAGATGTTTATAGTCATTCACATGAGTTTTTGTGACACAGGACAAAGTTACAACGAATGAGGGTCTGTGTTTAAGTACAACGGAATACAAATTTCTAAAGTAAGCTGATTTCATCAGGTTTCGCAATAGATCGCACGTTTGCCCAATATATGGTTGGTCGCTAAGGGCTTCCCACCTTAGCAACATACAGCGTCCGAGGGACGAGACTGAGATGCGCTACATTGCAACTCTGGTTTCTCTTCAATTCCACGTATAAATCTTTCGCCTTTTACTAAAGATTTCCGTGGGGAGGAACACTCAAATGAGTCTATAGACTACTTTTTGTCGTCCCGACTCTAATGTCGGGGCAATAATCTAAACTTAAAAACAGAACAAACTACCCCACTGCGCATGTGCGTTATTCTCCCTCTTCTCTCGACTGTTTGTTGTCTGCGCCTGCAACCTTCTTCTCGTTTTCTCCTCCAAACAAACAGTTACCGACTGGTTTAGTTCAGTTTGAAATCCCAGGGCCGCCCTGGATGAGGCTGGTTCAACACTGACAGAGATGCGTCGCCAAGCCAACCCCGATTGTCTACGTCACAAAGGTGATCAACTGGTAGATGTTTATAGTCATTCACATGAGTTTTTGTGACACAGGACAAAGTTACAACGAATGAGGGTATGTGTTTAAGTACAAAGGAATACAAATTTCTAAAGTAAGCTGATTTCATCAGGTTTCGCAATAGATCGCACGTTTGCCCAATATATGGTTGGTCGCTAAGGGCTTCCCACCTTAGCAACATACAGCGTCCGAGGGACGAGACTGAGATGCGCTACATTGCAACTCTGGTTTCTCTTCAATTCCACGTATAAATCTTTCGCCTTTTACTAAAGATTTCCGTGGGGAGGAACACTCAAATGAGTCTATAGACTATTTTTTGTCGTCCCGACTCTAATGTCGGGGCAATAATCTAAACTTAAAAACAGAACAAACTACCCCACTGCGCATGTGCGTTATTCTCCCTCTTCTCTCGACTGTTTGTTGTCTGCGCCTGCAACCTTCTTCTCGTTTTCTCCTCCAAACAAACAGTTACCGACTGGTTGAGTTCAGTTTGAAATTCCAGGGCCGCCCTGGATGAGGCTGGTTCAACACTGACAGAGATGCGTCGCCAAGCCAACCCCGATTGTCTACGTCACAAAGGTGATCAACTGGTAGATGTTTATAGTCATTCACATGAGTTTTTGTGACACAGGACAAAGTTACAACGAATGAGGGTCTGTGTTTAAGTACAACGGAATACAAATTTCTAAAGTAAGCTGATTTCATCAGGTTTCGCAATAGATCGCACGTTTGCCCAATATATGGTTGGTCGCTAAGGGCTTCCCACCTTAGCAACATACAGCGTCCGAGGGACGAGACTGAGATGCGCTACATTGCAACTCTGGTTTCTCTTCAATTCCACGTATAAATCTTTCGCCTTTTACTAAAGATTTCCGTGGGGAGGAACACTCAAATGAGTCTATAGACTATTTTTTGTCGTCCCGACTCTAATGTCGGGGCAATAATCTAAACTTAAAAACAGAACAAACTACCCCACTGCGCATGTGCGTTATTCTCCCTCTTCTCTCGACTGTTTGTTGTCTGCGCCTGCAACCTTCTTCTCGTTTTCTCCTCCAAACAAACAGTTACCGACTGGTTGAGTTCAGTTTGAAATCCCAGGGCCGCCCTGGATGAGGCTGGTTCAACACTGACAGAGATGCGTCGCCAAGCCAACCCCGATTGTCTACGTCACAAAGGTGATCAACTGGTAGATGTTTATAGTCATTCACATGAGTTTTTGTGACACAGGACAAAGTTACAACGAATGAGGGTCTGTGTTTAAGTACAACGGAATACAAATTTCTAAAGTAAGCTGATTTCATCAGGTTTCGCAATAGATCGCACGTTTGCCCAATATATGGTTGGTCGCTAAGGGCTTCCCACCTTAGCAACATACAGCGTCCGAGGGACGAGACTGAGATGCGCTACATTGCAACTCTGGTTTCTCTTCAATTCCACGTATAAATCTTTCGCCTTTTACTAAAGATTTCCGTGGGGAGGAACACTCAAATGAGTCTATAGACTATTTTTTGTCGTCCCGACTCTAATGTCGGGGCAATAATCTAAACTTAAAAACAGAACAAACTACCCCACTGCGCATGTGCGTTATTCTCCCTCTTCTCTCGACAGTTTGTTGTCTGCGCCTGCAACCTTCTTCTCGTTTTCTCCTCCAAACAAACAGTTACCGACTGGTTGAGTTCAGTTTGAAATCCCAGGGCCGCCCTGGATGAGGCTGGTTCAACACTGACAGAGATGCGTCGCCAAGCCAACCCCGATTGTCTACGTCACAAAGGTGATCAACTGGTAGATGTTTATAGTCATTCACATGAGTTTTTGTGACACAGGACAAAGTTACAACGAATGAGGGTCTGTGTTTAAGTACAACGGAATACAAATTTCTAAAGTAAGCTGATTTCATCAGGTTTCGCAATAGATCGCACGTTTGCCCAATATATGGTTGGTCGCTAAGGGCTTCCCACCTTAGCAACATACAGCGTCCGAGGGACGAGACTGAGATGCGCTACATTGCAACTCTGGTTTCTCTTCAATTCCACGTATAAATCTTTCGCCTTTTACTAAAGATTTCCGTGGGGAGGAACACTCAAATGAGTCTATAGACTATTTTTTGTCGTCCCGACTCTAATGTCGGGGCAATAATCTAAACTTAAAAACAGAACAAACTACCCCACTGCGCATGTGCGTTATTCTCCCTCTTCTCTCGACTGTTTGTTGTCTGCGCCTGCAACCTTCTTCTCGTTTTCTCCTCCAAACAAACAGTTACCGACTGGTTGAGTTCAGTTTGAAATCCCAGGGCCGCCCTGGATGAGGCTGGTTCAACACTGACAGAGATGCGTCGCCAAGCCAACCCCGATTGTCTACGTCACAAAGGTGATCCACTGGTAGATGTTTATAGTCATTCACATGAGTTTTTGTGACACAGGACAAAGTTACAACGAATGAGGGTCTGTGTTTAAGTACAACGGAATACAAATTTCTAAAGTAAGCTGATTTCATCAGGTTTCGCAATAGATCGCACGTTTGCCCAATATATGGTTGGTCGCTAAGGGCTTCCCACCTTAGAAACATACAGCGTCCGAGGGACGAGACTGAGATGCGCTACATTGCAACTCTGGTTTCTCTTCAATTCCACGTATAAATCTTTCGCCTTTTACTAAAGATTTCCGTGGGGAGGAACACTCAAATGAGTCTATAGACTATTTTTTGTCGTCCCGACTCTAATGTCGGGGCAATAATCTAAACTTAAAAACAGAACAAACTACCCCACTGCGCATGTGCGTTATTCTCCCTCTTCTCTCGACTGTTTGTTGTCTGCGCCTGCAACCTTCTTCTCGTTTTCTCCTCCAAACAAACAGTTACCGACTGGTTGAGTTCAGTTTGAAATCCCAGGGCCGCCCTGGATGAGGCTGGTTCAACACTGACAGAGATGCGTCGCCAAGCCAACCCCGATTGTCTACGTCACAAAGGTGATCAACTGGTAGATGTTTATAGTCATTCACATGAGTTTTTGTGACACAGGACAAAGTTACAACGAATGAGGGTCTGTGTTTAAGTACAACGGAATACAAATTTCTAAAGTAAGCTGATTTCATCAGGTTTCGCAATAGATCGCACGTTTGCCCAATATATGGTTGGTCGCTAAGGGCTTCCCACCTTAGCAACATACAGCGTCCGAGGGACGAGACTGAGATGCGCTACATTGCAACTCTGGTTTCTCTTCAATTCCACGTATAAATCTTTCGCCTTTTACTAAAGATTTCCGTGGGGAGGAACACTCAAATGAGTCTATAGACTATTTTTTGTCGTCCCGACTCTAATGTCGGGGCAATAATCTAAACTTAAAAACAGAACAAACTACCCCACTGCGCATGTGCGTTATTCTCCCTCTTCTCTCGACTGTTTGTTGTCTGCGCCTGCAACCTTCTTCTCGTTTTCTCCTCCAAACAAACAGTTACCGACTGGTTGAGTTCAGTTTGAAATCCCAGGGCCGCCCTGGATGAGGCTGGTTCAACACTGACAGAGATGCGTCGCCAAGCCAACCCCGATTGTCTACGTCACAAAGGTGATCAACTGGTAGATGTTTATAGTCATTCACATGAGTTTTTGTGACACAGGACAAAGTTACAACGAATGAGGGTCTGTGTTTAAGTACAACGGAATACAAATTTCTAAAGTAAGCTGATTTCATCAGGTTTCGCAATAGATCGCACGTTTGCCCAATATATGGTTGGTCGCTAAGGGCTTCCCACCTTAGCAACATACAGCGTCCGAGGGACGAGACTGAGATGCGCTACATTGCAACTCTGGTTTCTCTTCAATTCCACGTATAAATCTTTCGCCTTTTACTAAAGATTTCCGTGGGGAGGAACACTCAAATGAGTCTATAGACTATTTTTTGTCGTCCCGACTCTAATGTCGGGGCAATAATCTAAACTTAAAAACAGAACAAACTACCCCACTGCGCATGTGCGTTATTCTCCCTCTTCTCTCGACTGTTTGTTGTCTGCGCCTGCAACCTTCTTCTCGTTTTCTCCTCCAAACAAACAGTTACCGACTGGTTGAGTTCAGTTTGAAATCCCAGGGCCGCCCTGGATGAGGCTGGTTCAACACTGACAGAGATGCGTCGCCAAGCCAACCCCGATTGTCTACGTCACAAAGGTGATCAACTGGTAGATGTTTATAGTCATTCACATGAGTTTTTGTGACACAGGACAAAGTTACAACGAATGAGGGTCTGTGTTTAAGTACAACGGAATACAAATTTCTAAAGTAAGCTGATTTCATCAGGTTTCGCAATAGATCGCACGTTTGCCCAATATATGGTTGGTCGCTAAGGGCTTCCCACCTTAGCAACATACAGCGTCCGAGGGACGAGACTGAGATGCGCTACATTGCAACTCTGGTTTCTCTTCAATTCCACGTATAAATCTTTCGCCTTTTACTAAAGATTTCCGTGGGGAGGAACACTCAAATGAGTCTATAGACTATTTTTTGTCGTCCCGACTCTAATGTCGGGGCAATAATCTAAACTTAAAAACAGAACAAACTACCCCACTGCGCATGTGCGTTATTCTCCCTCTTCTCTCGACTGTTTGTTGTCTGCGCTTGCAACCTTCTTCTCGTTTTCTCCTCCAAACAAACAGTTACCGACTGGTTGAGTTCAGTTTGAAATCCCAGGGCCGCCCTGGATGAGGCTGGTTCAACACTGACAGAGATGCGTCGCCAAGCCAACCCCGATTGTCTACGTCACAAAGGTGATCAACTGGTGGATGTTTATAGTCATTCACATGAGTTTTTGTGACACAGGACAAAGTTACAACGAATGAGGGTCTGTGTTTAAGTACAACGGAATACAAATTTCTAAAGTAAGCTGATTTCATCAGGTTTCGCAATAGATCGCACGTTTGCCCAATATATGGTTGGTCGCTAAGGGCTTCCCACCTTAGCAACATACAGCGTCCGAGGGACGAGACTGAGATGCGCTACATTGCAACTCTGGTTTCTCTTCAATTCCACGTATAAATCTTTCGCCTTTTACTAAAGATTTCCGTGGGGAGGAACACTCAAATGAGTCTATAGACTATTTTTTGTCGTCCCGACTCTAATGTCGGGGCAATAATCTAAACTTAAAAACAGAACAAACTACCCCACTGCGCATGTGCGTTATTCTCCCTCTTCTCTCGACTGTTTGTTGTCTGCGCCTGCAACCTTCTTCTCGTTTTCTCCTCCAAACAAACAGTTACCGACTGGTTGAGTTCAGTTTGAAATCCCAGGGCCGCCCTGGATGAGGCTGGTTCAACACTGACAGAGATGCGTCGCCAAGCCAACCCCGATTGTCTACGTCACAAAGGTGATCAACTGGTAGATGTTTATAGTCATTCACATGAGTTTTTGTGACACAGGACAAAGTTACAACGAATGAGGGTCTGTGTTTAAGTACAACGGAATACAAATTTCTAAAGTAAGCTGATTTCATCAGGTTTCGCAATAGATCGCACGTTTGCCCAATATATGGTTGGTCGCTAAGGGCTTCCCACCTTAGCAACATACAGCGTCCGAGGGACGAGACTGAGATGCGCTACATTGCAACTCTGGTTTCTCTTCAATTCCACGTATAAATCTTTCGCCTTTTACTAAAGATTTCCGTGGGGAGGAACACTCAAATGAGTCTATAGACTATTTTTTGTCGTCCCGACTCTAATGTCGGGGCAATAATCTAAACTTAAAAACAGAACAAACTACCCCACTGCGCATGTGCGTTATTCTCCCTCTTCTCTCGACTGTTTGTTGTCTGCGCCTGCAACCTTCTTCTCGTTTTCTCCTCCAAACAAACAGTTACCGACTGGTTGAGTTCAGTTTGAAATCCCAGGGCCGCCCTGGATGAGGCTGGTTCAACACTGACAGAGATGCGTCGCCAAGCCAACCCCGATTGTCTACGTCACAAAGGTGATCAACTGGTAGATGTTTATAGTCATTCACATGAGTTTTTGTGACACAGGACAAAGTTACAACGAATGAGGGTCTGTGTTTAAGTACAACGGAATACAAATTTCTAAAGTAAGCTGATTTCATCAGGTTTCGCAATAGATCGCACGTTTGCCCAATATATGGTTGGTCGCTAAGGGCTTCCCACCTTAGCAACATACAGCGTCCGAGGGACGAGACTGAGATGCGCTACATTGCAACTCTGGTTTCTCTTCAATTCCACGTATAAATCTTTCGCCTTTTACTAAAGATTTCCGTGGGGAGGAACACTCAAATGAGTCTATAGACTATTTTTTGTCGTCCCGACTCTAATGTCGGGGCAATAATCTAAACTTAAAAACAGAACAAACTACCCCACTGCGCATGTGCGTTATTCTCCCTCTTCTCTCGACTGTTTGTTGTCTGCGCCTGCAACCTTCTTCTCGTTTTCTCCTCCAAACAAACAGTTACCGACTGGTTGAGTTCAGTTTGAAATCCCAGGGCCGCCCTGGATGAGGCTGGTTCAACACTGACAGAGATGCGTCGCCAAGCCAACCCCGATTGTCTACGTCACAAAGGTGATCAACTGGTAGATGTTTATAGTCATTCACATGAGTTTTTGTGACACAGGACAAAGTTACAACGAATGAGGGTCTGTGTTTAAGTACAACGGAATACAAATTTCTAAAGTAAGCTGATTTCATCAGGTTTCGCAATAGATCGCACGTTTGCCCAATATATGGTTGGTCGCTAAGGGCTTCCCACCTTAGCAACATACAGCGTCCGAGGGACGAGACTGAGATGCGCTACATTGCAACTCTGGTTTCTCTTCAATTCCACGTATAAATCTTTCGCCTTTTACTAAAGATTTCCGTGGGGAGGAACACTCAAATGAGTCTATAGACTATTTTTTGTCGTCCCGACTCTAATGTCGGGGCAATAATCTAAACTTAAAAACAGAACAAACTACCCCACTGCGCATGTGCGTTATTCTCCCTCTTCTCTCGACTGTTTGTTGTCTGCGCCTGCAACCTTCTTCTCGTTTTCTACTCCAAACAAACAGTTACCGACTGGTTGAGTTCAGTTTGAAATCCCAGGGCCGCCCTGGATGAGGCTGGTTCAACACTGACAGAGATGCGTCGCCAAGCCAACCCCGATTGTCTACGTCACAAAGGTGATCAACTGGTAGATGTTTATAGTCATTCACATGAGTTTTTGTGACACAGGACAAAGTTACAACGAATGAGGGTCTGTTTTTAAGTACAACGGAATACAAATTTCTAAAGTAAGCTGATTTCATCAGGTTTCGCAATAGATCGCACGTTTGCCCAATATATGGTTGGTCGCTAAGGGCTTCCCACCTTAGCAACATACAGCGTCCGAGGGACGAGACTGAGATGCGCTACATTGCAACTCTGGTTTCTCTTCAATTCCACGTATAAATCTTTCGCCTTTTACTAAAGATTTCCGTGGGGAGGAACACTCAAATGAGTCTATAGACTATTTTTTGTCGTCCCGACTCTAATGTCGGGGCAATAATCTAAACTTAAAAACAGAACAAACTACCCCACTGCGCATGTGCGTTATTCTCCCTCTTCTCTCGACTGTTTGTTGTCTGCGCCTGCAACCTTCTTCTCGTTTTCTCCTCCAAACAAACAGTTACCGACTGGTTGAGTTCAGTTTGAAATCCCAGGGCCGCCCTGGATGAGGCTGGTTCAACACTGACAGAGATGCGTCGCCAAGCCAACCCCGATTGTCTACGTTACAAAGGTGATCAACTGGTAGATGTTTATAGTCATTCACATGAGTTTTTGTGACACAGGACAAAGTTACAACGAATGAGGGTCTGTTTTTAAGTACAACGGAATACAAATTTCTAAAGTAAGCTGATTTCATCAGGTTTCGCAATAGATCGCACGTTTGCCCAATATATGGTTGGTCGCTAAGGGCTTCCCACCTTAGCAACATACAGCGTCCGAGGGACGAGACTGAGATGCGCTACATTGCAACTCTGGTTTCTCTTCAATTCCACGTATAAATCTTTCGCCTTTTACTAAAGATTTCCGTGGGGAGGAACACTCAAATGAGTCTATAGACTATTTTTTGTCGTCCCGACTCTAATGTCGGGGCAATAATCTAAACTTAAAAACAGAACAAACTACCCCACTGCGCATGTGCGTTATTCTCCCTCTTCTCTCGACTGTTTGTTGTCTGCGCCTGCAACCTTCTTCTCGTTTTCTCCTCCAAACAAACAGTTACCGACTGGTTGAGTTCAGTTTGAAATCCCAGGGCCGCCCTGGATGAGGCTGGTTCAACACTGACAGAGATGCGTCGCCAAGCCAACCCCGATTGTCTACGTCACAAAGGTGATCAACTGGTGGATGTTTATAGTCATTCACATGAGTTTTTGTGACACAGGACAAAGTTACAACGAATGAGGGTCTGTGTTTAAGTACAACGGAATACAAATTTCTAAAGTAAGCTGATTTCATCAGGTTTCGCAATAGATCGCACGTTTGCCCAATATATGGTTGGTCGCTAAGGGCTTCCCACCTTAGCAACATACAGCGTCCGAGGGACGAGACTGAGATGCGCTACATTGCAACTCTGGTTTCTCTTCAATTCCACGTATAAATCTTTCGCCTTTTACTAAAGATTTCCGTGGGGAGGAACACTCAAATGAGTCTATAGACTATTTTTTGTCGTCCCGACTCTAATGTCGGGGCAATAATCTAAACTTAAAAACAGAACAAACTACCCCACTGCGCATGTGCGTTATTCTCCCTCTTCTCTCGACTGTTTGTTGTCTGCGCCTGCAACCTTCTTCTCGTTTTCTCCTCCAAACAAACAGTTACCGACTGGTTGAGTTCAGTTTGAAATCCCAGGGCCGCCCTGGATGAGGCTGGTTCAACACTGACAGAGATGCGTCGCCAAGCCAACCCCGATTGTCTACGTCACAAAGGTGATCAACTGGTAGATGTTTATAGTCATTCACATGAGTTTTTGTGACACAGGACAAAGTTACAACGAATGAGGGTCTGTGTTTAAGTACAACGGAATACAAATTTCTAAAGTAAGCTGATTTCATCAGGTTTCGCAATAGATCGCACGTTTGCCCAATATATGGTTGGTCGCTAAGGGCTTCCCACCTTAGCAACATACAGCGTCCGAGGGACGAGACTGAGATGCGCTACATTGCAACTCTGGTTTCTCTTCAATTCCACGTATAAATCTTTCGCCTTTTACTAAAGATTTCCGTGGGGAGGAACACTCAAATGAGTCTATAGACTATTTTTTGTCGTCCCGACTCTAATGTCGGGGCAATAATCTAAACTTAAAAACAGAACAAACTACCCCACTGCGCATGTGCGTTATTCTCCCTCTTCTCTCGACTGTTTGTTGTCTGCGCCTGCAACCTTCTTCTCGTTTTCTCCTCCAAACAAACAGTTACCGACTGGTTGAGTTCAGTTTGAAATCCCAGGGCCGCCCTGGATGAGGCTGGTTCAACACTGACAGAGATGCGTCGCCAAGCCAACCCCGATTGTCTACGTCACAAAGGTGATCAACTGGTAGATGTTTATAGTCATTCACATGAGTTTTTGTGACACAGGACAAAGTTACAACGAATGAGGGTCTGTGTTTAAGTACAACGGAATACAAATTTCTAAAGTAAGCTGATTTCATCAGGTTTCGCAATAGATCGCACGTTTGCCCAATATATGGTTGGTCGCTAAGGGCTTCCCACCTTAGCAACATACAGCGTCCGAGGGACGAGACTGAGATGCGCTACATTGCAACTCTGGTTTCTCTTCAATTCCACGTATAAATCTTTCGCCTTTTACTAAAGATTTCCGTGGGGAGGAACACTCAAATGAGTCTATAGACTACTTTTTGTCGTCCCGACTCTAATGTCGGGGCAATAATCTAAACTTAAAAACAGAACAAACTACCCCACTGCGCATGTGCGTTATTCTCCCTCTTCTCTCGACTGTTTGTTGTCTGCGCCTGCAACCTTCTTCTCGTTTTCTCCTCCAAACAAACAGTTACCGACTGGTTGAGTTCAGTTTGAAATCCCAGGGCCGCCCTGGATGAGGCTGGTTCAACACTGACAGAGATGCGTCGCCAAGCCAACCCCGATTGTCTACGTCACAAAGGTGATCAACTGGTAGATGTTTATAGTCATTCACATGAGTTTTTGTGACACAGGACAAAGTTACAACGAATGAGGGTCTGTGTTTAAGTACAACGGAATACAAATTTCTAAGGTAAGCTGATTTCATCAGGTTTCGCAATAGATCGCACGTTTGCCCAATATATGGTTGGTCGCTAAGGGCTTCCCACCTTAGCAACATACAGCGTCCGAGGGACGAGACTGAGATGCGCTACATTGCAACTCTGGTTTCTCTTCAATTCCACGTATAAATCTTTCGCCTTTTACTAAAGATTTCCGTGGGGAGGAACACTCAAATGAGTCTATAGACTATTTTTTGTCGTCCCGACTCTAATGTCGGGGCAATAATCTAAACTTAAAAACAGAACAAACTACCCCACTGCGCATGTGCGTTATTCTCCCTCTTCTCTCGACTGTTTGTTGTCTGCGCCTGCAACCTTCTTCTCGTTTTCTCCTCCAAACAAACAGTTACCGACTGGTTGAGTTCAGTTTGAAATCCCAGGGCCGCCCTGGATGAGGCTGGTTCAACACTGACAGAGATGCGTCGCCAAGCCAACCCCGATTGTCTACGTCACAAAGGTGATCAACTGGTAGATGTTTATAGTCATTCACATGAGTTTTTGTGACACAGGACAAAGTTACAACGAATGAGGGTCTGTGTTTAAGTACAACGGAATACAAATTTCTAAAGTAAGCTGATTTCATCAGGTTTCGCAATAGATCGCACGTTTGCCCAATATATGGTTGGTCGCTAAGGGCTTCCCACCTTAGCAACATACAGCGTCCGAGGGACGAGACTGAGATGCGCTACATTGCAACTCTGGTTTCTCTTCAATTCCACGTATAAATCTTTCGCCTTTTACTAAAGATTTCCGTGGGGAGGAACACTCAAATGAGTCTATAGACTATTTTTTGTCGTCCCGACTCTAATGTCGGGGCAATAATCTAAACTTAAAAACAGAACAAACTACCCCACTGCGCATGTGCGTTATTCTCCCTCTTCTCTCGACTGTTTGTTGTCTGCGCCTGCAACCTTCTTCTCGTTTTCTCCTCCAAACAAACAGTTACCGACTGGTTGAGTTCAGTTTGAAATCCCAGGGCCGCCCTGGATGAGGCTGGTTCAACACTGACAGAGATGCGTCGCCAAGCCAACCCCGATTGTCTACGTCACAAAGGTGATCAACTGGTAGATGTTTATAGTCATTCACATGAGTTTTTGTGACACAGGACAAAGTTACAACGAATGAGGGTCTGTGTTTAAGTACAACGGAATACAAATTTCTAAAGTAAGCTGATTTCATCAGGTTTCGCAATAGATTGCACGTTTGCCCAATATATGGTTGGTCGCTAAGGGCTTCCCACCTTAGCAACATACAGCGTCCGAGGGACGAGACTGAGATGCGCTACATTGCAACTCTGGTTTCTCTTCAATTCCACGTATAAATCTTTCGCCTTTTACTAAAGATTTCCGTGGGGAGGAACACTCAAATGAGTCTATAGACTATTTTTTGTCGTCCCGACTCTAATGTCGGGGCAATAATCTAAACTTAAAAACAGAACAAACTACCCCACTGCGCATGTGCGTTATTCTCCCTCTTCTCTCGACTGTTTGTTGTCTGCGCCTGCAACCTTCTTCTCGTTTTCTCCTCCAAACAAACAGTTACCGACTGGTTGAGTTCAGTTTGAAATCCCAGGGCCGCCCTGGATGAGGCTGGTTCAACACTGACAGAGATGCGTCGCCAAGCCAACCCCGATTGTCTACGTCACAAAGGTGATCAACTGGTAGATGTTTATAGTCATTCACATGAGTTTTTGTGACACAGGACAAAGTTACAACGAATGAGGGTCTGTGTTTAAGTACAACGGAATACAAATTTCTAAAGTAAGCTGATTTCATCAGGTTTCGCAATAGATCGCACGTTTGCCCAATATATGGTTGGTCGCTAAGGGCTTCCCACCTTAGCAACATACAGCGTCCGAGGGACGAGACTGAGATGCGCTACATTGCAACTCTGGTTTCTCTTCAATTCCACGTATAAATCTTTCGCCTTTTACTAAAGATTTCCGTGGGGAGGAACACTCAAATGAGTCTATAGACTATTTTTTGTCGTCCCGACTCTAATGTCGGGGCAATAATCTAAACTTAAAAACAGAACAAACTACCCCACTGCGCATGTGCGTTATTCTCCCTCTTCTCTCGACTGTTTGTTGTCTGCGCCTGCAACCTTCTTCTCGTTTTCTCCTCCAAACAAACAGTTACCGACTGGTTGAGTTCAGTTTGAAATCCCAGGGCCGCCCTGGATGAGGCTGGTTCAACACTGACAGAGATGCGTCGCCAAGCCAACCCCGATTGTCTACGTCACAAAGGTGATCAACTGGTAGATGTTTATAGTCATTCACATGAGTTTTTGTGACACAGGACAAAGTTACAACGAATGAGGGTCTGTGTTTAAGTACAACGGAATACAAATTTCTAAAGTAAGCTGATTTCATCAGGTTTCGCAATAGATCGCACGTTTGCCCAATATATGGTTGGTCGCTAAGGGCTTCCCACCTTAGCAACATACAGCGTCCGAGGGACGAGACTGAGATGCGCTACATTGCAACTCTGGTTTCTCTTCAATTCCACGTATAAATCTTTCGCCTTTTACTAAAGATTTCCGTGGGGAGGAACACTCAAATGAGTCTATAGACTATTTTTTGTCGTCCCGACTCTAATGTCGGGGCAATAATCTAAACTTAAAAACAGAACAAACTACCCCACTGCGCATGTGCGTTATTCTCCCTCTTCTCTCGACTGTTTGTTGTCTGCGCCTGCAACCTTCTTCTCGTTTTCTCCTCCAAACAAACAGTTACCGACTGGTTGAGTTCAGTTTGAAATCCCAGGGCCGCCCTGGATGAGGCTGGTTCAACACTGACAGAGATGCGTCGCCAAGCCAACCCCGATTGTCTACGTCACAAAGGTGATCAACTGGTAGATGTTTATAGTCATTCACATGAGTTTTTGTGACACAGGACAAAGTTACAACGAATGAGGGTCTGTGTTTAAGTACAACGGAATACAAATTTCTAAAGTAAGCTGATTTCATCAGGTTTCGCAATAGATCGCACGTTTGCCCAATATATGGTTGGTCGCTAAGGGCTTCCCACCTTAGCAACATACAGCGTCCGAGGGACGAGACTGAGATGCGCTACATTGCAACTCTGGTTTCTCTTCAATTCCACGTATAAATCTTTCGCCTTTTACTAAAGATTTCCGTGGGGAGGAACACTCAAATGAGTCTATAGACTATTTTTTGTCGTCCCGACTCTAATGTCGGGGCAATAATCTAAACTTAAAAACAGAACAAACTACCCCACTGCGCATGTGCGTTATTCTCCCTCTTCTCTCGACTGTTTGTTGTCTGCGCCTGCAACCTTCTTCTCGTTTTCTCCTCCAAACAAACAGTTACCGACTGGTTGAGTTCAGTTTGAAATCCCAGGGCCGCCCTGGATGAGGCTGGTTCAACACTGACAGAGATGCGTCGCCAAGCCAACCCCGATTGTCTACGTCACAAAGGTGATCAACTGGTAGATGTTTATAGTCATTCACATGAGTTTTTGTGACACAGGACAAAGTTACAACGAATGAGGGTCTGTGTTTAAGTACAACGGAATACAAATTTCTAAAGTAAGCTGATTTCATCAGGTTTCGCAATAGATCGCACGTTTGCCCAATATATGGTTGGTCGCTAAGGGCTTCCCACCTTAGCAACATACAGGTCACATTACCCAGTTTTTCATTTGCAGCCAATGGGAGATAACTTCGGTTATGCTAGAGCTATAAAGTTTGATCAGTTTGCCACAGTTGAGTAAAAAAGAAAGTGCATGAGCAAATTGACACAACTGCAGGTCAATTCCACTGCCTTTTGGCATGAAATTAACGGTGGCTAAATAAAAGTTGCACAAGGGGTTGATTTTTTATGAAGTTTTTAAAATACCCCTGTTTCTGTATGGATCAATGGGTGCGAAACTCTCAGAATGGGGGTAGCCATCTTTGCAGGAGTGCAGCAAAAAATCGGCATGCACTATGTACCTTTTTCTTGTGTTTTTTTAATTTCCCACATACCAGCCTACTTGGAACTGGAACCGAAAAAAATTGATGAGATTTAGGTAATTAGCAATTAACCATAACGTTAACATGGCCGCAAATGGGGGAAAAAACTGTATTTTCTGACCTATAGGAAAACTAACATTTGTGCATCACGTCTTTCAAACTCCGTCCAGTTCATTTTTTTTACTAAACATGTCGTCTGCATCGGTGTTGGATAGTGAAGAGCCTGTTTCGAGCATTATGGCTCGTTTATCTGGTATTTTTGAAAAAAATGTCTGTATGGGAGAGGGTTGTTGGCTATGGCAGGGTAACGTGCACCCCAAAAGTGGATATGGCAGGGTGAGAGATTTTAAATATGGTGGAAAAAAGTCGGATATCTATGCACATAGGGTAGGGTACATGCTTTTTCATAGAATTCTAAATATTACGAAAGTCAGTGAATACAATGAGCCTGTTGAAGTCAGCCACCTATGCCATTCAAAACTGTGTGTTAGGGGCACTCATTTGACACTGGAGACCAAATCATCAAATAACCAGCGAAAGGAATGCAGCAGGCAGAAAAAGTGTTTATGTGGTAACCAGCAACCATGTTTATTTCAATGAAAACAGGTAGATGTAGTGCAAGGACAATTTTTTATATAGTTTTGTTCTTTCTGCTTGTTTTGTTTTTGTATTTCTTTTTGCAGTTGAGTTTTGGCCCAATAATGTCTTTTTGATAAGACTTTAAGTTGCATGTATTTGTCATTTTATTTTCATGTAGGGCATACATTCTCCTGCGTTTTTGGGCCCTTTTCTGTTTTGCCTTACTTGTTGAAAAGTAATGTTTACGTTTTTCACCTTCTTGTTGTAGGGCTTTGAGTGACTTAGCCACCCTGGAGCCGGGTGTGACAGGACTACCAACAGCATCACAAAGCTTTAGTAGAGATTCAGCCCTGCCATTATTAATACTGTGAACAGCACTGTTTGCCCTTCCCTCAAAATTTCTTGTGTAAGTTACATTACTGGGGAGTGACCGCCGCAAACAACGGTTGATAGCTTCAGACTTTTGACTGTTTGTGTTCATTTTAGTTTTGTCTAAGATTGCTTGTCCGAGCCGGTAGTGGATACACTGAAGCAGGTAGGTCATATCTGCTTCGTCTGGATTTATTATAAAGTTACATAAGCTTTTGACCAACCAATTTCTGTGTTTCCCCCCAGCACAGACAAACGATCTACGCTTACACTCTCTGTGGGTACCTTTGTAGCACTCGGGGATAGCCTGGGCAGCATATGACAGGTCCCTCTTAAGGGGGGCTGTTTTCCCTGCATGATGTTTAAAGGCGGCTGAAAACTCAGCCGTGCATCTCATTGCCAAGTCTGCAGCAAATGTGTTTTGGCACCTGTTTTTATAAGCTTTAGTTCTTCCAGGGAACATATCAGCTGAAAATTTAACATTTTTAATTTGTTTCCTGTGATTTCTTGCCAGTTGAACAGTATCTAGAAAGTGTATGGGTTTAGATTTTAATTTGCCTGTTTGATGTAAGTTTTCAGCCGCTTTAAAAGCACCACTGTCAGAATCTGTAGTAATTCCCCCCACTTGCAGTCCATTCTGTACTACTGAACTGAGACTCTCAAATGTCCAAGCCTGTTCGTTTCCTATCGTTGTCTGCATTGATATGTTGGCGCTGCAATTCCCACAAAAAGGGGTATGAGAGTTATCCCCCTTTTTACTCTGGATACATTTTTTACACAGCTTATTTTTGGTTGTTAGAGCTAAAATTTTCTTGTTTTTTGTAACATTTTCAGAGATTGTGTATGTACACTGAGTTGCAGGCTGGAAAGTAGTTTTACCAATACCGGAATAAGGCCTATTGTTGTACTGAGCATCCCCTTCAACCGATATCGGTGTATCAGGTGAGTAGCCCCTCAGTCCTTGGATGTACTGGATTTTTTCAGCCTCCGACTTCATATTGTCTTTGTTTACAGCTGTAATTATCTTGCATACATTGTCAGCATTTCTTTGCAGAGTTTTTAGGGTGGGGGGAGGTGTATTGGTGCATAAATAAGTGGTCCTTAGACCAGCATAGCCCAGTGGCAACTGGCTTAGGGCCACCTGAATGCCAAGGTTTGGTGCAGCTGCCCTTGGGCCTCTCCCCCTTCGAACTGTCGATTCGTGGAACAGTTTAGCTAATTTGGATTTGTAACCACATCTCTGACAACATAGCCCTTCTTTCCAACACTCTCCCCACTTCATTTCCCGACTTAAATCCCACTCAAGTTTTCCCGGACAGTTGATATGTTGCACAATGGCTTCATTCCATAAATCAGCTGTTTTTTGCATGTGGAGTTTCCTATATGTGTCTGAATCTGCCCTAAAATAATCAAAACAGTAAGAGAGAACTAGAAAAATGACTTATAATGAAAAGTAAGTTAATCGGTTTTACCTTTGGTTAACAGTATCTGCACATATTTCCACCTGGGTGGGTGTCTTAGGGCCAGGTCGCAAAATGCATACATCTTCTGTACGTGGGTTCACATGTAATGTGGGACACATACTGGGAGTTTGTTCTCTTACAATCTCACACAATTCTCTGGGAAGTCTGACGTACTTAGTTTCCTTGACAATTTCATCTCTGTCACTCGGTGAAGCCTCAGGAACTTTCACGTGGCCTCGTCTGAAACCATGTGATTTCCTTTTTCTGTCACCTTTTGCCATTTTCTTTTTCAAAATATTTCTTAAAGCTACCAGCAGGTCTAATTTTATAGAGCTGAATAAAGTGGTCTTCAGTATTGTGCTTAAATAGTGGTCGGTTTGACAGGTTAGAAGTCCGCCTTGTTGAGAAAAGATAAGGATTGTGATCTATGATAAATATTGAGTGATTTTAGAACTATGGTACCCCCTGTACCTTTCTTCCACTCCCAACTTTTACAAGCTTAGAATTACTTTACAACCTGGTTTTATCTTTGTCGACAGGAAAGAAAGCTTTGAAAACATACCAAATTTGACAGCTTTGTGAGAATATGGAATGGGTTATTGCCCTTGATACAATCTGGACATCATCAAGTTTGGACTGAATTTGAGGGGTGGGGTAAGTTTTCATCACAGCCTCCCAGAGTTTAATGTGTGCAGAGACTGTTTACCATGCTTAATATAGAGAAAAGAATTACAAACCACATTAACAGCTTTTGGGTAGATTCCATGCATTTATTTTATCACACCATGAAATTCAAAGTTGTTCCAACTTCAAAAATGTACACAAAATTAAAGCCACTCCTTAGGATGGGGGCTAGGCCACATATTGAGTTACAGTAAAATATCTACCATCTAACAACAAACAACTTTCTACATTTTCAATTAGCATTGATGAATGGTCAGTAATCATCTAAATTTGACAACTTTTAAGAAAGTCACTTCCTCCTATAGGTCACATTACCCAGTTTTTCATTTGCAGCCAATGGGAGATAACTTCGGTTATGCTAGAGCTATAAAGTTTGATCAGTTTGCCACAGTTGAGTAAAAAAGAAAGTGCATGAGCAAATTGACACAACTGCAGGTCAATTCCACTGCCTTTTGGCATGAAATTAACGGTGGCTAAATAAAAGTTGCACAAGGGGTTGATTTTTTATGAAGTTTTTAAAATACCCCTGTTTCTGTATGGATCAATGGGTGCGAAACTCTCAGAATGGGGGTAGCCATCTTTGCAGGAGTGCAGCAAAAAATCGGCATGCACTATGTACCTTTTTCTTGTGTTTTTTTAATTTCCCACATACCAGCCTACTTGGAACTGGAACCGAAAAAAATTGATGAGATTTAGGTAATTAGCAATTAACTATAACGTTAACATGGCCGCAAATGGGGGAAAAAACTGTATTTTCTGACCTACAGCGTCCGAGGGACGAGACTGAGATGCGCTACATTGCAACTCTGGTTTCTCTTCAATTCCACGTATAAATCTTTCGCCTTTTACTAAAGATTTCCGTGGGGAGGAACACTCAAATGAGTCTATAGACTATTTTTTGTCGTCCCGACTCTAATGTCGGGGCAATAATCTAAACTTAAAAACAGAACAAACTACCCCACTGCGCATGTGCGTTATTCTCCCTCTTCTCTCGACTGTTTGTTGTCTGCGCCTGCAACCTTCTTCTCGTTTTCTCCTCCAAACAAACAGTTACCGACTGGTTGAGTTCAGTTTGAAATCCCAGGGCCGCCCTGGATGAGGCTGGTTCAACACTGACAGAGATGCGTCGCCAAGCCAACCCCGATTGTCTACGTCACAAAGGTGATCAACTGGTAGATGTTTATAGTCATTCACATGAGTTTTTGTGACACAGGACAAAGTTACAACGAATGAGGGTCTGTGTTTAAGTACAACGGAATACAAATTTCTAAAGTAAGCTGATTTCATCAGGTTTCGCAATAGATCGCACGTTTGCCCAATATATGGTTGGTCGCTAAGGGCTTCCCACCTTGGCAACATACAGCGTCCGAGGGACGAGACTGAGATGCGCTACATTGCAACTCTGGTTTCTCTTCAATTCCACGTATAAATCTTTCGCCTTTTACTAAAGATTTCCGTGGGGAGGAACACTCAAATGAGTCTATAGACTATTTTTTGTCGTCCCGACTCTAATGTCGGGGCAATAATCTAAACTTAAAAACAGAACAAACTACCCCACTGCGCATGTGCGTTATTCTCCCTCTTCTCTCGACTGTTTGTTGTCTGCGCCTGCAACCTTCTTCTCGTTTTCTCCTCCAAACAAACAGTTACCGACTGGTTGAGTTCAGTTTGAAATCCCAGGGCCGCCCTGGATGAGGCTGGTTCAACACTGACAGAGATGCGTCGCCAAGCCAACCCCGATTGTCTACGTCACAAAGGTGATCAACTGGTAGATGTTTATAGTCATTCACATGAGTTTTTGTGACACAGGACAAAGTTACAACGAATGAGGGTCTGTGTTTAAGTACAACGGAATACAAATTTCTAAAGTAAGCTGATTTCATCAGGTTTCGCAATAGATCGCACGTTTGCCCAATATATGGTTGGTCGCTAAGGGCTTCCCACCTTAGCAACATACAGCGTCCGAGGGACGAGACTGAGATGCGCTACATTGCAACTCTGGTTTCTCTTCAATTCCACGTATAAATCTTTCGCCTTTTACTAAAGATTTCCGTGGGGAGGAACACTCAAATGAGTCTATAGACTATTTTTTGTCGTCCCGACTCTAATGTCGGGGCAATAATCTAAACTTAAAAACAGAACAAACTACCCCACTGCGCATGTGCGTTATTCTCCCTCTTCTCTCGACTGTTTGTTGTCTGCGCCTGCAACCTTCTTCTCGTTTTCTCCTCCAAACAAACAGTTACCGACTGGTTGAGTTCAGTTTGAAATCCCAGGGCCGCCCTGGATGAGGCTGGTTCAACACTGACAGAGATGCGTCGCCAAGCCAACCCCGATTGTCTACGTCACAAAGGTGATCAACTGGTAGATGTTTATAGTCATTCACATGAGTTTTTGTGACACAGGACAAAGTTACAACGAATGAGGGTCTGTGTTTAAGTACAACGGAATACAAATTTCTAAAGTAAGCTGATTTCATCAGGTTTCGCAATAGATCGCACGTTTGCCCAATATATGGTTGGTCGCTAAGGGCTTCCCACCTTAGCAACATACAGCGTCCGAGGGACGAGACTGAGATGCGCTACATTGCAACTCTGGTTTCTCTTCAATTCCACGTATAAATCTTTCGCCTTTTACTAAAGATTTCCGTGGGGAGGAACACTCAAATGAGTCTATAGACTATTTTTTGTCGTCCCGACTCTAATGTCGGGGCAATAATCTAAACTTAAAAACAGAACAAACTACCCCACTGCGCATGTGCGTTATTCTCCCTCTTCTCTCGACTGTTTGTTGTCTGCGCCTGCAACCTTCTTCTCGTTTTCTCCTCCAAACAAACAGTTACCGACTGGTTGAGTTCAGTTTGAAATCCCAGGGCCGCCCTGGATGAGGCTGGTTCAACACTGACAGAGATGCGTCGCCAAGCCAACCCCGATTGTCTACGTCACAAAGGTGATCAACTGGTAGATGTTTATAGTCATTCACATGAGTTTTTGTGACACAGGACAAAGTAACAACGAATGAGGGTCTGTGTTTAAGTACAACGGAATACAAATTTCTAAAGTAAGCTGATTTCATCAGGTTTCGCAATAGATCGCACGTTTGCCCAATATATGGTTGGTCGCTAAGGGCTTCCCACCTTAGCAACATACAGCGTCCGAGGGACGAGACTGAGATGCGCTACATTGCAACTCTGGTTTCTCTTCAATTCCACGTATAAATCTTTCGCCTTTTACTAAAGATTTCCGTGGGGAGGAACACTCAAATGAGTCTATAGACTATTTTTTGTCGTCCCGACTCTAATGTCGGGGCAATAATCTAAACTTAAAAACAGAACAAACTACCCCACTGCGCATGTGCGTTATTCTCCCTCTTCTCTCGACTGTTTGTTGTCTGCGCCTGCAACCTTCTTCTCGTTTTCTCCTCCAAACAAACAGTTACCGACTGGTTGAGTTCAGTTTGAAATCCCAGGGCCGCCCTGGATGAGGCTGGTTCAACACTGACAGAGATGCGTCGCCAAGCCAACCCCGATTGTCTACGTCACAAAGGTGATCAACTGGTAGATGTTTATAGTCATTCACATGAGTTTTTGTGACACAGGACAAAGTTACAACGAATGAGGGTCTGTGTTTAAGTACAACGGAATACAAATTTCTAAAGTAAGCTGATTTCATCAGGTTTCGCAATAGATCGCACGTTTGCCCAATATATGGTTGGTCGCTAAGGGCTTCCCACCTTAGCAACATACAGCGTCCGAGGGACGAGACTGAGATGCGCTACATTGCAACTCTGGTTTCTCTTCAATTCCACGTATAAATCTTTCGCCTTTTACTAAAGATTTCCGTGGGGAGGAACACTCAAATGAGTCTATAGACTATTTTTTGTCGTCCCGACTCTAATGTCGGGGCAATAATCTAAACTTAAAAACAGAACAAACTACCCCACTGCGCATGTGCGTTATTCTCCCTCTTCTCTCGACTGTTTGTTGTCTGCGCCTGCAACCTTCTTCTCGTTTTCTCCTCCAAACAAACAGTTACCGACTGGTTGAGTTCAGTTTGAAATCCCAGGGCCGCCCTGGATGAGGCTGGTTCAACACTGACAGAGATGCGTCGCCAAGCCAACCCCGATTGTCTACGTCACAAAGGTGATCAACTGGTAGATGTTTATAGTCATTCACATGAGTTTTTGTGACACAGGACAAAGTTACAACGAATGAGGGTCTGTGTTTAAGTACAACGGAATACAAATTTCTAAAGTAAGCTGATTTCATCAGGTTTCGCAATAGATCGCACGTTTGCCCAATATATGGTTGGTCGCTAAGGGCTTCCCACCTTAGCAACATACAGCGTCCGAGGGACGAGACTGAGATGCGCTACATTGCAACTCTGGTTTCTCTTCAATTCCACGTATAAATCTTTCGCCTTTTACTAAAGATTTCCGTGGGGAGGAACACTCAAATGAGTCTATAGACTATTTTTTGTCGTCCCGACTCTAATGTCGGGGCAATAATCTAAACTTAAAAACAGAACAAACTACCCCACTGCGCATGTGCGTTATTCTCCCTCTTCTCTCGACTGTTTGTTGTCTGCGCCTGCAACCTTCTTCTCGTTTTCTCCTCCAAACAAACAGTTACCGACTGGTTGAGTTCAGTTTGAAATCCCAGGGCCGCCCTGGATGAGGCTGGTTCAACACTGACAGAGATGCGTCGCCAAGCCAACCCCGATTGTCTACGTCACAAAGGTGATCAACTGGTAGATGTTTATAGTCATTCACATGAGTTTTTGTGACACAGGACAAAGTTACAACGAATGAGGGTCTGTGTTTAAGTACAACGGAATACAAATTTCTAAAGTAAGCTGATTTCATCAGGTTTCGCAATAGATCGCACGTTTGCCCAATATATGGTTGGTCGCTAAGGGCTTCCCACCTTAGCAACATACAGCGTCCGAGGGACGAGACTGAGATGCGCTACATTGCAACTCTGGTTTCTCTTCAATTCCACGTATAAATCTTTCGCCTTTTACTAAAGATTTCCGTGGGGAGGAACACTCAAATGAGTCTATAGACTATTTTTTGTCGTCCCGACTCTAATGTCGGGGCAATAATCTAAACTTAAAAACAGAACAAACTACCCCACTGCGCATGTGCGTTATTCTCCCTCTTCTCTCGACTGTTTGTTGTCTGCGCCTGCAACCTTCTTCTCGTTTTCTCCTCCAAACAAACAGTTACCGACTGGTTGAGTTCAGTTTGAAATCCCAGGGCCGCCCTGGATGAGGCTGGTTCAACACTGACAGAGATGCGTCGCCAAGCCAACCCCGATTGTCTACGTCACAAAGGTGATCAACTGGTAGATGTTTATAGTCATTCACATGAGTTTTTGTGACACAGGACAAAGTTACAACGAATGAGGGTCTGTGTTTAAGTACAACGGAATACAAATTTCTAAAGTAAGCTGATTTCATCAGGTTTCGCAATAGATCGCACGTTTGCCCAATATATGGTTGGTCGCTAAGGGCTTCCCACCTTAGCAACATACAGCGTCCGAGGGACGAGACTGAGATGCGCTACATTGCAACTCTGGTTTCTCTTCAATTCCACGTATAAATCTTTCGCCTTTTACTAAAGATTTCCGTGGGGAGGAACACTCAAATGAGTCTATAGACTATTTTTTGTCGTCCCGACTCTAATGTCGGGGCAATAATCTAAACTTAAAAACAGAACAAACTACCCCACTGCGCATGTGCGTTATTCTCCCTCTTCTCTCGACTGTTTGTTGTCTGCGCCTGCAACCTTCTTCTCGTTTTCTCCTCCAAACAAACAGTTACCGACTGGTTGAGTTCAGTTTGAAATCCCAGGGCCGCCCTGGATGAGGCTGGTTCAACACTGACAGAGATGCGTCGCCAAGCCAACCCCGATTGTCTACGTCACAAAGGTGATCAACTGGTAGATGTTTATAGTCATTCACATGAGTTTTTGTGACACAGGACAAAGTTACAACGAATGAGGGTCTGTGTTTAAGTACAACGGAATACAAATTTCTAAAGTAAGCTGATTTCATCAGGTTTCGCAATAGATCGCACGTTTGCCCAATATATGGTTGGTCGCTAAGGGCTTCCCACCTTAGCAACATACAGCGTCCGAGGGACGAGACTGAGATGCGCTACATTGCAACTCTGGTTTCTCTTCAATTCCACGTATAAATCTTTCGCCTTTTACTAAAGATTTCCGTGGGGAGGAACACTCAAATGAGTCTATAGACTATTTTTTGTCGTCCCGACTCTAATGTCGGGGCAATAATCTAAACTTAAAAACAGAACAAACTACCCCACTGCGCATGTGCGTTATTCTCCCTCTTCTCTCGACTGTTTGTTGTCTGCGCCTGCAACCTTCTTCTCGTTTTCTCCTCCAAACAAACAGTTACCGACTGGTTGAGTTCAGTTTGAAATCCCAGGGCCGCCCTGGATGAGGCTGGTTCAACACTGACAGAGATGCGTCGCCAAGCCAACCCCGATTGTCTACGTCACAAAGGTGATCAACTGGTAGATGTTTATAGTCATTCACATGAGTTTTTGTGACACAGGACAAAGTTACAACGAATGAGGGTCTGTGTTTAAGTACAACGGAATACAAATTTCTAAAGTAAGCTGATTTCATCAGGTTTCGCAATAGATCGCACGTTTGCCCAATATATGGTTGGTCGCTAAGGGCTTCCCACCTTAGCAACATACAGCGTCCGAGGGACGAGACTGAGATGCGCTACATTGCAACTCTGGTTTCTCTTCAATTCCACGTATAAATCTTTCGCCTTTTACTAAAGATTTCCGTGGGGAGGAACACTCAAATGAGTCTATAGACTATTTTTTGTCGTCCCGACTCTAATGTCGGGGCAATAATCTAAACTTAAAAACAGAACAAACTACCCCACTGCGCATGTGCGTTATTCTCCCTCTTCTCTCGACTGTTTGTTGTCTGCGCCTGCAACCTTCTTCTCGTTTTCTCCTCCAAACAAACAGTTACCGACTGGTTGAGTTCAGTTTGAAATCCCAGGGCCGCCCTGGATGAGGCTGGTTCAACACTGACAGAGATGCGTCGCCAAGCCAACCCCGATTGTCTACGTCACAAAGGTGATCAACTGGTAGATGTTTATAGTCATTCACATGAGTTTTTGTGACACAGGACAAAGTTACAACGAATGAGGGTCTGTGTTTAAGTACAACGGAATACAAATTTCTAAAGTAAGCTGATTTCATCAGGTTTCGCAATAGATCGCACGTTTGCCCAATATATGGTTGGTCGCTAAGGGCTTCCCACCTTAGCAACATACAGCGTCCGAGGGACGAGACTGAGATGCGCTACATTGCAACTCTGGTTTCTCTTCAATTCCACGTATAAATCTTTCGCCTTTTACTAAAGATTTCCGTGGGGAGGAACACTCAAATGAGTCTATAGACTATTTTTTGTCGTCCCGACTCTAATGTCGGGGCAATAATCTAAACTTAAAAACAGAACAAACTACCCCACTGCGCATGTGCGTTATTCTCCCTCTTCTCTCGACTGTTTGTTGTCTGCGCCTGCAACCTTCTTCTCGTTTTCTCCTCCAAACAAACAGTTACCGACTGGTTGAGTTCAGTTTGAAATCCCAGGGCCGCCCTGGATGAGGCTGGTTCAACACTGACAGAGATGCGTCGCCAAGCCAACCCCGATTGTCTACGTCACAAAGGTGATCAACTGGTAGATGTTTATAGTCATTCACATGAGTTTTTGTGACACAGGACAAAGTTACAACGAATGAGGGTCTGTGTTTAAGTACAACGGAATACAAATTTCTAAAGTAAGCTGATTTCATCAGGTTTCGCAATAGATCGCACGTTTGCCCAATATATGGTTGGTCGCTAAGGGCTTCCCACCTTAGCAACATACAGCGTCCGAGGGACGAGACTGAGATGCGCTACATTGCAACTCTGGTTTCTCTTCAATTCCACGTATAAATCTTTCGCCTTTTACTAAAGATTTCCGTGGGGAGGAACACTCAAATGAGTCTATAGACTATTTTTTGTCGTCCCGACTCTAATGTCGGGGCAATAATCTAAACTTAAAAACAGAACAAACTACCCCACTGCGCATGTGCGTTATTCTCCCTCTTCTCTCGACTGTTTGTTGTCTGCGCCTGCAACCTTCTTCTCGTTTTCTCCTCCAAACAAACAGTTACCGACTGGTTGAGTTCAGTTTGAAATCCCAGGGCCGCCCTGGATGAGGCTGGTTCAACACTGACAGAGATGCGTCGCCAAGCCAACCCCGATTGTCTACGTCACAAAGGTGATCAACTGGTAGATGTTTATAGTCATTCACATGAGTTTTTGTGACACAGGACAAAGTTACAACGAATGAGGGTCTGTGTTTAAGTACAACGGAATACAAATTTCTAAAGTAAGCTGATTTCATCAGGTTTCGCAATAGATCGCACGTTTGCCCAATATATGGTTGGTCGCTAAGGGCTTCCCACCTTAGCAACATACAGCGTCCGAGGGACGAGACTGAGATGCGCTACATTGCAACTCTGGTTTCTCTTCAATTCCACGTATAAATCTTTCGCCTTTTACTAAAGATTTCCGTGGGGAGGAACACTCAAATGAGTCTATAGACTATTTTTTGTCGTCCCGACTCTAATGTCGGGGCAATAATCTAAACTTAAAAACAGAACAAACTACCCCACTGCGCATGTGCGTTATTCTCCCTCTTCTCTCGACTGTTTGTTGTCTGCGCCTGCAACCTTCTTCTCGTTTTCTCCTCCAAACAAACAGTTACCGACTGGTTGAGTTCAGTTTGAAATCCCAGGGCCGCCCTGGATGAGGCTGGTTCAACACTGACAGAGATGCGTCGCCAAGCCAACCCCGATTGTCTACGTCACAAAGGTGATCAACTGGTAGATGTTTATAGTCATTCACATGAGTTTTTGTGACACAGGACAAAGTTACAACGAATGAGGGTCTGTGTTTAAGTACAACGGAATACAAATTTCTAAAGTAAGCTGATTTCATCAGGTTTCGCAATAGATCGCACGTTTGCCCAATATATGGTTGGTCGCTAAGGGCTTCCCACCTTAGCAACATACAGCGTCCGAGGGACGAGACTGAGATGCGCTACATTGCAACTCTGGTTTCTCTTCAATTCCACGTATAAATCTTTCGCCTTTTACTAAAGATTTCCGTGGGGAGGAACACTCAAATGAGTCTATAGACTATTTTTTGTCGTCCCGACTCTAATGTCGGGGCAATAATCTAAACTTAAAAACAGAACAAACTACCCCACTGCGCATGTGCGTTATTCTCCCTCTTCTCTCGACTGTTTGTTGTCTGCGCCTGCAACCTTCTTCTCGTTTTCTCCTCCAAACAAACAGTTACCGACTGGTTGAGTTCAGTTTGAAATCCCAGGGCCGCCCTGGATGAGGCTGGTTCAACACTGACAGAGATGCGTCGCCAAGCCAACCCCGATTGTCTACGTCACAAAGGTGATCAACTGGTAGATGTTTATAGTCATTCACATGAGTTTTTGTGACACAGGACAAAGTTACAACGAATGAGGGTCTGTGTTTAAGTACAACGGAATACAAATTTCTAAAGTAAGCTGATTTCATCAGGTTTCGCAATAGATCGCACGTTTGCCCAATATATGGTTGGTCGCTAAGGGCTTCCCACCTTAGCAACATACAGCGTCCGAGGGACGAGACTGAGATGCGCTACATTGCAACTCTGGTTTCTCTTCAATTCCACGTATAAATCTTTCGCCTTTTACTAAAGATTTCCGTGGGGAGGAACACTCAAATGAGTCTATAGACTATTTTTTGTCGTCCCGACTCTAATGTCGGGGCAATAATCTAAACTTAAAAACAGAACAAACTACCCCACTGCGCATGTGCGTTATTCTCCCTCTTCTCTCGACTGTTTGTTGTCTGCGCCTGCAACCTTCTTCTCGTTTTCTCCTCCAAACAAACAGTTACCGACTGGTTGAGTTCAGTTTGAAATCCCAGGGCCGCCCTGGATGAGGCTGGTTCAACACTGACAGAGATGCGTCGCCAAGCCAACCCCGATTGTCTACGTCACAAAGGTGATCAACTGGTAGATGTTTATAGTCATTCACATGAGTTTTTGTGACACAGGACAAAGTTACAACGAATGAGGGTCTGTGTTTAAGTACAACGGAATACAAATTTCTAAAGTAAGCTGATTTCATCAGGTTTCGCAATAGATCGCACGTTTGCCCAATATATGGTTGGTCGCTAAGGGCTTCCCACCTTAGCAACATACAGCGTCCGAGGGACGAGACTGAGATGCGCTACATTGCAACTCTGGTTTCTCTTCAATTCCACGTATAAATCTTTCGCCTTTTACTAAAGATTTCCGTGGGGAGGAACACTCAAATGAGTCTATAGACTATTTTTTGTCGTCCCGACTCTAATGTCGGGGCAATAATCTAAACTTAAAAACAGAACAAACTACCCCACTGCGCATGTGCGTTATTCTCCCTCTTCTCTCGACTGTTTGTTGTCTGCGCCTGCAACCTTCTTCTCGTTTTCTCCTCCAAACAAACAGTTACCGACTGGTTGAGTTCAGTTTGAAATCCCAGGGCCGCCCTGGATGAGGCTGGTTCAACACTGACAGAGATGCGTCGCCAAGCCAACCCCGATTGTCTACGTCACAAAGGTGATCAACTGGTAGATGTTTATAGTCATTCACATGAGTTTTTGTGACACAGGACAAAGTTACAACGAATGAGGGTCTGTGTTTAAGTACAACGGAATACAAATTTCTAAAGTAAGCTGATTTCATCAGGTTTCGCAATAGATCGCACGTTTGCCCAATATATGGTTGGTCGCTAAGGGCTTCCCACCTTAGCAACATACAGCGTCCGAGGGACGAGACTGAGATGCGCTACATTGCAACTCTGGTTTCTCTTCAATTCCACGTATAAATCTTTCGCCTTTTACTAAAGATTTCCGTGGGGAGGAACACTCAAATGAGTCTATAGACTATTTTTTGTCGTCCCGACTCTAATGTCGGGGCAATAATCTAAACTTAAAAACAGAACAAACTACCCCACTGCGCATGTGCGTTATTCTCCCTCTTCTCTCGACTGTTTGTTGTCTGCGCCTGCAACCTTCTTCTCGTTTTCTCCTCCAAACAAACAGTTACCGACTGGTTGAGTTCAGTTTGAAATCCCAGGGCCGCCCTGGATGAGGCTGGTTCAACACTGACAGAGATGCGTCGCCAAGCCAACCCCGATTGTCTACGTCACAAAGGTGATCAACTGGTAGATGTTTATAGTCATTCACATGAGTTTTTGTGACACAGGACAAAGTTACAACGAATGAGGGTCTGTGTTTAAGTACAACGGAATACAAATTTCTAAAGTAAGCTGATTTCATCAGGTTTCGCAATAGATCGCACGTTTGCCCAATATATGGTTGGTCGCTAAGGGCTTCCCACCTTAGCAACATACAGCGTCCGAGGGACGAGACTGAGATGCGCTACATTGCAACTCTGGTTTCTCTTCAATTCCACGTATAAATCTTTCGCCTTTTACTAAAGATTTCCGTGGGGAGGAACACTCAAATGAGTCTATAGACTATTTTTTGTCGTCCCGACTCTAATGTCGGGGCAATAATCTAAACTTAAAAACAGAACAAACTACCCCACTGCGCATGTGCGTTATTCTCCCTCTTCTCTCGACTGTTTGTTGTCTGCGCCTGCAACCTTCTTCTCGTTTTCTCCTCCAAACAAACAGTTACCGACTGGTTGAGTTCAGTTTGAAATCCCAGGGCCGCCCTGGATGAGGCTGGTTCAACACTGACAGAGATGCGTCGCCAAGCCAACCCCGATTGTCTACGTCACAAAGGTGATCAACTGGTAGATGTTTATAGTCATTCACATGAGTTTTTGTGACACAGGACAAAGTTACAACGAATGAGGGTCTGTGTTTAAGTACAACGGAATACAAATTTCTAAAGTAAGCTGATTTCATCAGGTTTCGCAATAGATCGCACGTTTGCCCAATATATGGTTGGTCGCTAAGGGCTTCCCACCTTAGCAACATACAGCGTCCGAGGGACGAGACTGAGATGCGCTACATTGCAACTCTGGTTTCTCTTCAATTCCACGTATAAATCTTTCGCCTTTTACTAAAGATTTCCGTGGGGAGGAACACTCAAATGAGTCTATAGACTATTTTTTGTCGTCCCGACTCTAATGTCGGGGCAATAATCTAAACTTAAAAACAGAACAAACTACCCCACTGCGCATGTGCGTTATTCTCCCTCTTCTCTCGACTGTTTGTTGTCTGCGCCTGCAACCTTCTTCTCGTTTTCTCCTCCAAACAAACAGTTACCGACTGGTTGAGTTCAGTTTGAAATCCCAGGGCCGCCCTGGATGAGGCTGGTTCAACACTGACAGAGATGCGTCGCCAAGCCAACCCCGATTGTCTACGTCACAAAGGTGATCAACTGGTAGATGTTTATAGTCATTCACATGAGTTTTTGTGACACAGGACAAAGTTACAACGAATGAGGGTCTGTGTTTAAGTACAACGGAATACAAATTTCTAAAGTAAGCTGATTTCATCAGGTTTCGCAATAGATCGCACGTTTGCCCAATATATGGTTGGTCGCTAAGGGCTTCCCACCTTAGCAACATACAGCGTCCGAGGGACGAGACTGAGATGCGCTACATTGCAACTCTGGTTTCTCTTCAATTCCACGTATAAATCTTTCGCCTTTTACTAAAGATTTCCGTGGGGAGGAACACTCAAATGAGTCTATAGACTATTTTTTGTCGTCCCGACTCTAATGTCGGGGCAATTATCTAAACTTAAAAACAGAACAAACTACCCCACTGCGCATGTGCGTTATTCTCCCTCTTCTCTCGACTGTTTGTTGTCTGCGCCTGCAACCTTCTTCTCGTTTTCTCCTCCAAACAAACAGTTACCGACTGGTTGAGTTCAGTTTGAAATCCCAGGGCCGCCCTGGATGAGGCTGGTTCAACACTGACAGAGATGCGTCGCCAAGCCAACCCCGATTGTCTACGTCACAAAGGTGATCAACTGGTAGATGTTTATAGTCATTCACATGAGTTTTTGTGACACAGGACAAAGTTACAACGAATGAGGGTCTGTGTTTAAGTACAACGGAATACAAATTTCTAAAGTAAGCTGATTTCATCAGGTTTCGCAATAGATCGCACGTTTGCCCAATATATGGTTGGTCGCTAAGGGCTTCCCACCTTAGCAACATACAGCGTCCGAGGGACGAGACTGAGATGCGCTACATTGCAACTCTGGTTTCTCTTCAATTCCACGTATAAATCTTTCGCCTTTTACTAAAGATTTCCGTGGGGAGGAACACTCAAATGAGTCTATAGACTATTTTTTGTCGTCCCGACTCTAATGTCGGGGCAATTATCTAAACTTAAAAACAGAACAAACTACCCCACTGCGCATGTGCGTTATTCTCCCTCTTCTCTCGACTGTTTGTTGTCTGCGCCTGCAACCTTCTTCTCGTTTTCTCCTCCAAACAAACAGTTACCGACTGGTTGAGTTCAGTTTGAAATCCCAGGGCCGCCCTGGATGAGGCTGGTTCAACACTGACAGAGATGCGTCGCCAAGCCAACCCCGATTGTCTACGTCACAAAGGTGATCAACTGGTAGATGTTTATAGTCATTCACATGAGTTTTTGTGACACAGGACAAAGTTACAACGAATGAGGGTCTGTGTTTAAGTACAACGGAATACAAATTTCTAAAGTAAGCTGATTTCATCAGGTTTCGCAATAGATCGCACGTTTGCCCAATATATGGTTGGTCGCTAAGGGCTTCCCACCTTAGCAACATACAGCGTCCGAGGGACGAGACTGAGATGCGCTACATTGCAACTCTGGTTTCTCTTCAATTCCACGTATAAATCTTTCGCCTTTTACTAAAGATTTCCGTGGGGAGGAACACTCAAATGAGTCTATAGACTATTTTTTGTCGTCCCGACTCTAATGTCGGGGCAATAATCTAAACTTAAAAACAGAACAAACTACCCCACTGCGCATGTGCGTTATTCTCCCTCTTCTCTCGACTGTTTGTTGTCTGCGCCTGCAACCTTCTTCTCGTTTTCTCCTCCAAACAAACAGTTACCGACTGGTTGAGTTCAGTTTGAAATCCCAGGGCCGCCCTGGATGAGGCTGGTTCAACACTGACAGAGATGCGTCGCCAAGCCAACCCCGATTGTCTACGTCACAAAGGTGATCAACTGGTAGATGTTTATAGTCATTCACATGAGTTTTTGTGACACAGGACAAAGTTACAACGAATGAGGGTCTGTGTTTAAGTACAACGGAATACAAATTTCTAAAGTAAGCTGATTTCATCAGGTTTCGCAATAGATCGCACGTTTGCCCAATATATGGTTGGTCGCTAAGGGCTTCCCACCTTAGCAACATACAGCGTCCGAGGGACGAGACTGAGATGCGCTACATTGCAACTCTGGTTTCTCTTCAATTCCACGTATAAATCTTTCGCCTTTTACTAAAGATTTCCGTGGGGAGGAACACTCAAATGAGTCTATAGACTATTTTTTGTCGTCCCGACTCTAATGTCGGGGCAATTATCTAACTTAAAACAGAACAAACTACCCCACTGCGCATGTGCGTTATTCTCCCTCTTCTCTCGACTGTTTGTTGTCTGCGCCTGCAACCTTCTTCTCGTTTTCTCCTCCAAACAAACAGTTACCGACTGGTTGAGTTCAGTTTGAAATCCCAGGGCCGCCCTGGATGAGGCTGGTTCAACACTGACAGGAGATGCGTCGCCAAGCCAACCCCGATTGTCTACGTCACAAAGGTGATCAACTGGTAGATGTTTATAGTCATTCACATGAGTTTTTGTGACACAGGACAAAGTTACAACGAATGAGGGTCTGTG